>BRDA01084580.1:22777-34858 GCA_036984385.1 Crenuchus spilurus
CCAAACGTAACAAGTAAACGAGCAGGACCCCCCCCCCCCCCCCCGCCCATATCGCCTGTATCAGAAACCGCCACTAATGGGCAGCATGTGACCACCAGTAAAGGACGAGCAAATGAACAATGCAAACCATACAGCAACAGATGAGCTACTGTCTCTGAATTCACTGTACATCTATAAGGTGAACCAACAAGATTTCTAATAGAGTGGACCGTGGCTCTTTAAAATCTCCTGATATGAGTTCAGTCCTGATCCACTTGTAACAGCACACACACTAAACTGCCACCACCACATCAGTGTCACTGAAGAACGGGTGAAAGGAGGATAATAAAGTATACAGAGAAGCAGATGAACTACAGTCTGTAATTGTAGAACTACACAGTGCTCCTATATGATCAGTGCAGCTAATAAATGTGTGTAGATACAAGGTATGTGTACCTAATGAAGTGGCCATTGAATGTACATTGAAATCATTATATGCACATCGAGATTTAAAGCAGTGTTATTAAGTACTAACATGACAAGAGCAGAAGAACATCAGTTGTGCTCTTGTCCCCTTGTTGAGTGGATCTGATGACAGCTAATGTTATTTGAAATAAGGGTTAAAGAAGGACTTTTAAGAAACCACACAGGTTTGAGTAGTCCACACTTTGGATGGTGGAGAAATGGGCAGGCCTGAGTGACTTTGACAAGGGCCAAATCTTTATGGCCAGATGACTTGGTCAGAGCATCTCTGAATTTTCTAGGCTTGTGGTCAGCAGTGGTCAATATCAAATTCCCTAGATCTCAGTCTAAATGAGTATCTGTGGGATTTGCTGGAACAGTAAAGCTGCGGATCTGCTGCTAATGTCTTGGCACCAGATACCACAGGACATCTTCAGAGGTCTTTTGGAGGCCTTGCCTCTTTGAATCTGTTGATGGTGGTAATGGGAAGAGCGTATTGACATGCATATACTGTGTTGGGGGACTTGCTGCATTGCTAATGGACTTTAAATAGCAGCAAACAAGAAAAATCCTAAAACAAATAAAGTCAGGCTTTAATTGTGCAGAAGCAGGTGGTGTGTCTTTAGTCATTGATTTGTGTTCCCTACTAGACCTCCAGGTTTTAGTTTATTGGCAAATTAGCTGTAATATATCCTGAATGTGAGCAGCCACATATGCTCAGACTTGACACTAATGGAGTGATTTGTTTAAACTGCCCATTCTGCAAAGTCAAACTGGGAAGATGAAGTGTTTCTTAGTTCACTTGAGAAGGACTCTTAACACAACAGAGGTGACCGAGCGAGCGCTCACTTATCGCCCATTGGCACTGGACTGATTCAGTAATGTTTACTCAGATAACTGAGACTGAACTAACTCCCAGCATGGAAAAGCACTATTACTTAATGCCTGCCATGGCTGAACAGGGGCCTGTGGGAGATGGAGATGATTTAAGACATCCTGCTGCTTGCTGAGACCCAAGTTTGATCTCATTAGAAAGAGATCCAGTGAAGTAAGCAGTTACACTATCATGCCCGCAGTACAGTTGCTTCTCTACTGTAATAATGAGAACCGAATAGAGGAGCCCTCTCTTCTTTCAGTGATGTGAGACTGTGCGGTTTGGGCAGCTCCCAGGGATCTAGCAGGAAGAGACCACACACATCACTTCTGTTTAACAGGAAGTCTCTGCATCCACTTACACTGATAGCATACGTTTCTCAGCATACTGTTTAAAGATATCCGGTTTAACTGCAATGCAAGGTTGGTATTAATTCAGCCTGCTTTTATATGATTAGTACAGGAAAGTCTAGATTCTAACCTAAAAATAGCATTTGCTAAATAAATACATGGATATTATAACCAGTTCTGTTGTCTTACCATTCTGCCTACACCCCTTGTACAAAGGATCAGAAATGACCCACCTTCATTAAACTCAGCTTGAATGAATTTTTAATTCTATTTTACATGGAGAAACAATATAATTCATTAATGTGACCCCGCCAGGGAAAACTGGGTCAAAGTCATTTTTTTCAAATATGAGTTATTAGCATATTTGTAAAGAGTAAAGGAAGCCTCACACAAAGTTTCAGCCGATTATCTCTCAGACTTTCAGACATAGAGCATTCAGAGACACTGCATACTGAACCTCAACTCAGTTTATTTGTGTCACAAGACATTAAAACATCAGAAACGCTTAAAAATTCATCAAAATAAATCCAAATATACCAGAAATGAACACTGAAAGACGATGCTGGCTAAAATCGCTCTGTTTATATTAGCTGAAGACATCTGACTAGTGATGGGTCGGTCGTGAACGATCCGGCTCTAAGAGCTGGCTCTTTTAAGTTAAAGATGGGAGCCGGCTCCTGAAAGTGAGTCGACTCTATTTTTTTTGCCGCACGTGATTGGTCAAGTCATGTGGGAGCATCTGTGTGTCTACACTGAGCAAGAGCGCAGCGGGGAGGGGTGTGGTTACAGACACATGTAGTGACGGCACAGTTAGCACAGAACAGGAGGGAAGAGTCTCCCGAAAATTAGGAAAATGAGTGACAGGAAACGATGTCTAGTTTGGATACATTTTAACATGATAGACAGTTCAAAGGCAGAGTGTATACTTTGCAACGTGAAAATTTTATATCGTGTTGTTGCAAATTTACAAATAATATACACATTTAGAGATTGGACCTGTTTCTTTACTGGAGATGGGCCTTTGTTTTTGTATTTGATAATTTATTTTTGTACAAATAAAGCCATATAAATAATACATATTTGATACAATGTATGTTTTTACACTAGAAATTCATTTTACACACAATTTTACATTACATTACATTTACATTTACTTTTATCCAAAGCGACTTACAATAGTGGGAAAGTACAAATGCGAAAAATACTAGAGTTGTACTAGTATTTACTAGTACTAGTACTAATTTAATAATATTAATTAAAATTAAATGTAAAATAAATAATAATAATAATAATAATAATAATAATAATAATAATAATAATAATAATAATAATAATAATAATAAATTGATTTAAGCAACCAAATCTAAGGAACCACTTGGGAGCTGAAAGAGCCGGCTCTTCTTAGTAAGCCGATCCAAGAGAACCGGCTCCCTAGAAAGAGCCGGAATTCCCATCACTACATCTGACCTGCTCACGTTTGGTGGATGGATACATGAGCTCAAACACATTTCTACAGTGAAGAGAAGTAGTTCAGGAGCCGAATGACACACAACAAGCTTGTGTACCTCCGCGGTAGAAGTAGTTCTACAACCAGATTCGAGGGGTCACAGAAACTATGTAAAATATGCAAATTCACTGAATGGCTTACTGCACAAAAACAACTTTTTTTGGTGACTTTAAGTTTTGTTTTTGATAAAAATATGTACTACGATAGATATCTGAAACTATTATCTTTCATTTACAGTAAAAAAACCAAGTGACTAAGTTTTGTCACTAATGTGAGTGACAGGCTGAACAACACCATATCTCAATAAGTTGCCCAGTGACTTTGGCCTTGTTTTCCCTGGCGGGGTCACATATATATATGAGAGTGAGTCAAAAATGACCTTATTGTGGTATAATGACATTATTATTTGGCATAATCTCCCTGCTTTTCATTACACTTTGTTTGTCTATCAATAAGCTTTGGTACTCCCTCATTAAAACATGTTTTGCGAGCCATGAATACACCTCTGTCTTTACCTCTACATCAGACAGTAGTCTCCATCCTCTTATAGCTTCTTTCAGGGGACTCTGAAAACTCAGCATCAGTTTTCCTGCTGATGATTGACTTGTGGGCTTATTCTTGGCCAGTGATTGAGGATGTTCCCATTCCAGACTCTGCTGTTTACTCTTAGGCGTGTGGTGATGAATGTATGTCTCATCACCAGTAATGGTTCTTTTTAAGAAATGTTCACCGTCCTTAGAGTATTGGTCCAAATCTTGATTGCAGATGTCCAAACACATCTGAAACAAATCTCTTCTTTCACTGAAGTCATAAGTGGGGCGGCCATGTTTGTTGCACTGCAGTCATAAATGAACTGACCTGCACAGAGTTTGAAGAGCATCATAAGAAGCATTGATAAGACATTTACTCAATTACAGTTTATGGTATACACCCATCCATCCTTCCAGCTGGCTCTTGTTTTACCCGATGAATTTTAGTTAGTTTTGAGGTTTTCATTTATACATGGAATGCATGACAATTATCATTGCATGAAAAATGCTACTATATCTCCATGAAGCTGTCAGAATGATCAGTCGCTTGTTTATTGAGCCTCCTTGCTGATTGCAGAATTGCAACCAGTAGGTCATCATATCTTAGCTCTTATGGAGATCCAACAATACTGTTGCGCATGATGCAACCCTCAGCAGCTTTAATAACAGTCTGATGGACACTGCTGATTGCACTCTTGGCATACAATGAATGTCTGCATCTGCTTGCTAAAATGTCATGGACAAAAAGCAGAGGAGTCTAATCTCTTCTGTGCTCATTCCTCTGAGACAACCTGACCTCTGTGCTCTTATCAGCGATGTTAGGCTCAGTGGGTTGATACTGGAGGAAATTGGTTGGAGAAAAGACAGCATGTGCTGAGTGTTGGGGACCAGTCCTCTTTTCTAGAGGCATTTAGTAAAACCTCAAATGTTATCAGGTTGACTCACATGACTCTCTTAAAAGGTGCCAAAAATGCTTCTGTAGAGCCCTTTCACTAGATTGTTGGGTAACACTTTTTACTGTAATGCTCATAAGGCTATATTGTCTTGCTATAACCTATATAAACATTTATTTTATATGTGTCATTGGTCATAGTGGCTGCTTTTGTCAGCTATTTAATGCAGTGCTGCTTTTAGTTTGTATGTTTTAACCTTAACTGTAGATTTTTAGGATTATAAGTTGATTACGATAATGACTAAATAATGAATTTGAACTTGGCATAGTGCATATTCCCAGAGGAAATGTTTGTGGCCCAAATGTTGCCCTTTGATTGCTCAGGAGACATAATAGATTCTCTTAAACTGTCTATTAAATATCAGAAGACTAAAAGGAGGCATGAAAAAATCTAAAACATTAAAATTTTTGGAAAACTGAGAAGCCTTGGATGAGAAATTGAGATTCCTGTCATTAAATCCATTATTATTTTGGTCAATCTGAGCACAGTGTGAGAAGCGGTTGAGATTTCGGTTAAAATTAAGAGGACATGTTTAGGTACTTTTTCTCAGGAGAAATATCTGAGCAGCAGTAAAAGTGCTACAGCTAAAGCATTTCCATCTGATCTTGTTGTGTAGGAGAAACTCCTGAGACGTTAAAGAGATCTCCTTTTTCATATGTGGGACTGATTTATTGTTTGACCAAAATTCCTTGGATCAGCTTTTGCTCCTGCTCTTCTACACAAAATCCAGAAACAACAGCAGGCCTGTTGGTTACGTTATGCAACACTGACAGTCACTTCTAGCTTGCAAATTATTTTAGAGATGCACCGAATATTCGGCAACCAAAATTATTCAGCCGAAAATGGCAAAAAACACACTTTCTATGTTTGGCCAAATAAGTGAACAGACTAAATAATTTATACAGAACAATGAGGTTTTAATGACACTGTTACATTTTTAGACATTCAGAATTGTGCTTTTCCTCACCAGTTAACAAAACACAGATTCACCAGCACAGTTACAGTTTGTTGGTGAAATGAAATAAGACAGCTAACTACAAGGACAACGTTTAAACTACACTTGTTATGATGAAGCCAGAATACAGCCGCTTAGCTTTGTGTTTGTGCTCTAACGACTGCAGTGTTAGGGACCGTCTCACAATTACCAGAAGAAATGTGAAGTGTTTCAGTATCTGTAGTCAGTGACGCTCACATTAAACACACAAAACATCCATGTGACTGACATCATTCATTTTAGACATTTTCATCATTTTGTTTGATGTTTTTATTAAATATTAGTAATAATGTAACATACCTGTATCATCATAAATATTCATATATTATTGTCTTGTGTAATTTTTCAAATATTTGTTTTATATAGAAATATAAAAGAATAATTAAATAATGTTTTAAACTCATAATTAATTATTTCACATCAACTTATTAAAATCAGACATTTATTCCTGACTAACTACAAGACTTATTTTGGGAAATAGTTTAGCTACTAATTTTATAATGATTGATAGAAATGTAAAACTGTGTTTGGTATTTGACCAAATGTTTCATTTTGTTTGGTTTCCGTTTCAGCCAAAAATGTTCACTTCGGTTCATTGCTAATTGATTTGCATGTCATATTATTTGAAATGGTCTATAAATTTAAGGAAAATATTGTTATAGATATATGTGTTATAATGATACATGTCTGAAATATAAATTTTTTTACCTCTTGTCTAGAATGTCTGCAGCACTTTGTGGTGCACGGTGGACTCCACCTGTCACTCAAAGCTAGATGGAGCAGTGGATGGCACCATATGTGGTGAGGACAAGGTAAACCAGGTGGACTCTGTGTGGATTTACTTTCACTTGATTGAGACTGACTCACTTGCATTTCCTTTCATTTCTTAAGTTGCTGTGTTTAACACCTGTGTACATATGTTCCTCATGCCTTGTACTATCAGTGGTGTTTGAGTGGGCAGTGTGTGGCAGCTGGGTATCCACCACTGAAAGTGGATGGAGGTTGGGGGCCGTGGAGTGAGTGGTCTGTCTGCACCAGGACTTGTGGAGCAGGAGTTCAGAATGCCCAGAGAGACTGTGACAGTCCAGCGTAAGTGACTCACCTTACCAGTTGACATACCATATTGTGCAGTTTGTGAAAGTAACTCACATGAATGCAAAGGAATGTTGGTGCAAAACAGTTCAGAGAAGACATGCAGTGGTTGCATTTTTACTTCTAGGCATGGTAGCCTTGTAAGTTTGACTTGCTTCCTCTCTAAATGCAGCATTTTGAAAATTTTGCTAACAGAACTTTATAAGAACATTCAGCAAGGTTTAAAAAAATGTTTAAAGCCTGTCTTGGGATTAGTCGAATAGTGTAATGCCCTGCCCAGCGCCCAGTGAGGGGGTAGGAGACTGACCGCGACCCTGATAAGGATTAAGCGGGTGGGATAATGGATGAATGGATATTACACGAAAGAGTGTAATTGTTTAATGTTAGAATATCATATTTAATATGATCACATGCCAGCATGGGCAGTGTTCAGCCATAGCTAATGGCATGGTGACTTCAAACATTTTTAAAGAGTCGATTTTTTTTACTCATTAATGACAGTTGTTTGGGTGGAACTATTATAAGCATTTGCCTTTTGAGTACGTTTTTGAGTTGTCATGTGTTTAATTGTCTAATCTAAAAGTTAAAAGTACCACAAGCTGCTTTAGGAGCAGAGTAGTTCCATGACAATAAAACAAAGGTAAGCTCTGTATAAATGGCAGAATACTGATATTCACCAATGTGCGATTTGTCTTCCAGTAGGAACAGAATCTACACACTCAAGAGCACACTTCCAAGCAGGCCACCAATGTCAATAGACGTTTGGTTGAATGTACATCATGACGTCGAATGACAAAAATGTCATGTCAGGATAACGTCTAATAACATTCTGTGCCTGCTGGGTTACTTGAGTAGTGACATTTGTGCAAGATAATTGATTCATGTGTTTTCTTCAGTTCTACAGTTGTATAATTAAAAATTGTTGAGTGAGGCTACATGCTAACCTTATGTGTTCAAACTGGTTTACTCTAAAGTGCATTAAAATTCAATAAATAATTGAACACTATGCAGATAACATATGGTTACTTTAATTTAATTGTCTATAATCTAAGGCTATTGCTGAATTGAGCTGAATTGAGATGTGAAATCGGAGCCCGTTGAGTGTGTGATGAAGAAGCGATTGACAACATTTAGTAACTTACAACAAAACACACGTTAGATTTAAAATGCAATTACCACAATTTTCCCTTTCAATTAAGCCACTTAAGGTAAAACATATACAAAAAATAACTTACCTCAGTTCAGAAATCTTAAATATCTTTGGAGCTACGTTCTCACTCAGTGATAGTCTAGTTACCTTACCTTAATTTGGTTTATTATCAGGTATTATATTCATGGTAGTGGGTCATTGAGTCCTGACATTCACGTGGAAGGTGTTGTGATGCATACCATCTACCTAACTATTGCAGACCAAGTACACACCTTCATGGCAGCAGTATTTCATAATGGTAGTGGCCTCTTTCAGCAGGATAATGTGTCCTCCACTCTGTAAAAATTGCTCAGGAATGGTTTGAGGAGCATGACAAAGAATTCAGGGTGTTGACTTGGCCTTCAGATTCCCCAGATCAGTTCCACAGGTCTTCTAGAGTTCATGCCTCAATGGTTCAGAGCTGTTAAATTTATGCACTTATATGTGCCATTTAAGCAACTGGGGAAGTCATTTTAGACTGGAATTGTATAAATGAAGTTAAATGCTTTATTTTTCTATTATACTTGACTGATAATAAGGTGAATTTGTGTGTTTGTGCATGCAGCCAGTGTCATTTCATGTGTGGTAATTATGGCCTCGAGAATGCACAGGAAAAAAATACACAAAGCCAAATTTATTTCACCACTCTTCCTGTTTCCCAGTAATCTCCCACAATGATGAATAACTCTGAAGCCTCACAGTGATGCCAAATATTTGGGTTGTCGTTCCTATCTTTAAGTTACTGTACGCTATCTTTATTGGCTCTAACTGAAACAACATGTTTTGAGGCTGGGAATGTTGGTGTGCGGATAAACAGTCTGCATACAGTTGAGTCATTTACACCGGCTTGTATTTATAGAACTTATGGTCCAAGTAGGATAAAATTATTTGGATATAATTTATCATTATTAAAATTGTGACACCAGGAATGATCCTTTGCAATATTGATGCATAGAATACATGTAGAACATCTGTACCTACTCTCAGTCAGCAGGTTTTAAGTCTTGTAGTAAATCATTACACAATAACAATGTCCGAGACTTTGAATGGGAAGAAAAACTTCAGACGTTGTAAATAGCATGTGTGTGGAAGATGACCTCATTCACGGTGTAACATCTATCAAATACTGATTACGTTCTAGTCTCATTGCGTAGTTTCTGGAACTACTCCCTGTTTTCAGTAGCACTCCCTCCAGTAATATCACATCTTTGGCTGCTTTAAAGTACATAAACTCAGTGATCTCACTTTTCTATTTTTTTGTGGTTTAGCCCAAAAAATGGAGGGAAATACTGCCTAGGGGAGCGTCTAAGATACCAAATCTGTAAAAATGATCCATGCCCTCTGGACCAGCCCAGCTTCAGATTCATTCAGTGCAGCAGGTTCAACAATGTTCCATATAAGGGCAAGTTGTACAAATGGGCGCACGTCAATAACCGAAGTAAGTATGTCCCTAATGTCTGTATTCACACAAACCTTTGATGTTTTGCACGATTTACAACCCCAAATGAGAAAAAGTTGGGACAGCATGGAAAATATAATTTTAGACTTTTATATAATTGCAGACAGTATGAACCCAATATGTTTCATGTTGTGTCTGGTCAACTTCATTTAATTTGTTAATATACATCCATTCCTGCATTTTAGGCCAACACATTCCAAAATGGGTTGGGACGGGGACAATTTCTGACTAGTAATGAGGTAAAAAAAAAAAAAAAACCTAAGTATTGATGTGATTTCAGACAGGTGATGTCATCAGGGGATTGTAATCATGATACAAAAACAGAATTCTCATAATGCTCAATCTTTTTTCTTATTTTTTCCAATTTTCTCCCTTCCCAATGCAGTAGTAGCCAATTAACCCATCCCATTAATTAGGACTCTCCCCATCACTTTTGTAATGTCCCTAACTCTAGGAGGGTGAAGACAAGCACAACACATTGCATGTGATGCAGCCACCGCCTCTTTTCCAATTATTACTGATACACAGTCACTGGAGAGCCAACGTGCTAGGAGGAAAGTGCAGGATTCCCAGCTCCGAATGGACCAATCAGTAGACGCCTGAGCCAGCAGATATTGCAGTGTGAAAGTGATAGGGAAAGAGAGAGTGCCATCTACCCACCCAGAAAGAGCACTGCCAATTTTTGCTCTCTTGGGTCCCGGCTGTTGATGGCAAACAGCATGACTGAGATTCAAACTCACAATCCTCTGGTCATAGTGTCAGCATCTTAGCCTGCTGAGCCACTTGGGGCCTATAATGCTGAATCTTTGAGGAGCAACCGTGGACAGAGGTTGTTAACAAATGTGTGAGAAAATTATTGAAATTTAAAAACAACATTCCTAAAACAAGCATATCAAGGGGTTTGCATATTTTTCCCTCTACATGGCATAATATCATTTAAAAATTTGGGAATTTGGAGGAATTTCAGTGCATAAAGTAGAAATGTATATTGTGATCAGGCGAATCAGTTATGCTGTGTGCTCCACACCAAAGAAGTCCAAAAGCCAGGGTATGTCATGGTATGAGGTTGCATCAGTGCCCTTGACAAAGGTCATTTAGACTTCTGAAACATACACTGAGATTTTAGAACAACGTATGCTGCCTTTAAACACCACCATCTTTTCCAGGAACATTCATTTGTTTTAAAAAAACAATGCAAAAGCACATACTGCACTCATTACAAAGGTACGATTGCAGAAGAAGAGGGTATGGATACTGGCCTGGCCTGCCTGCAGTGCTGATGTGTCATTAATAGAGAATGTGTGGAGATTTTTAAATAAAAAAATGTGGCGATCACCCAGTACTGTTGCACACCTGGAGATGTATTTGAAGAATATGACAAAATACCTGAAAAATGTCATCACTTACATTCATCCAAAATTACTTTTAAGTGTTGTGAGAAAGACTGGCAACATTACAGGTGCATCTCAAAAAATTTGTAATTGAAAAGTGAATTTATTTCAGTAATTCAATGTAAGAAGTGAAACTCATATATTATATAGCTTCATTACACACAGAGTGTCTTTTCAAGCATTTATTTATTTTAATATTGATGATTATGGTCTACAGTCAATGAAAACCCAAAAGTCAATATCTCAAAAAAAAATTTTGAATATTATATAAGACCAATTCAAAAACACATACACATTTAATACATAGAGTAGTGCTTGAAAGTTTTTGAAAGCTTTAAATTTTTCTATATTTCTACATAAATATGACATAAAACATCATCAGATGTTCACACAAGTCCTAAATGTATATAAAGAGAACCCATATCTCACTAGAATTCCCAACCTGACGAAAATTTTGTCGTCTCTGTCCCCCGCTCTGGAATGCTGGATCCATTATCACCCTTTGTCTGCTGCTCTGCTGCGCTTGTCATGCAAATCAGCGCGTCGTAGCACATTCAGTCTGACAGAGAGTGTCCCTCAGTTTTAGGGAGAGTAAAGTCCTCTTTCCACAAAGGAAAAAAATATTTATATAAAATAATAGAGCATGAATCATGCTACAGGCTTGCATGTGCGTATTCACACAAACACATGCGCACACATGAGCCGAGCCGAGCGATCGGCAAAGGCTGAATCGAGCAGTGCGGCCGAGGCCGAATACCAAAACTAAACTCACCTTTTGACATGCTCCTTAGACCCTACTCACTAGCCCTCCACACTCTCATTTACATCACATTACCTCTCGAATGGCTCACAAAAAGTGTTTTTTTTTCTGCAAACCTGGGAAATGCAGTGTTAAACAAATGAGACAAAAATATTATACTTAATCATTTATTTATTGAGGAAAATGATCGAATATGACACATTTGTGAGTGTTAAATCAGAATCAGAAATAATTTATTTACCCAGAGGGAAATTACAAGTAGTTGCAGTTTCACCATTAATATAATAGAATAAGAATAAAACAAAATAGAAGAATATATTATAGAGAATAAAAAATGAACAGTCTAATTATAATACACTTATTTACAAGTATGTGAACCTCTAGGATTAGCAGTTAATTTGAAGGTGAAATTAGAGTCAGGTGTTTTCAATCAATGGGATGACAATCAGGTGTGAGTGGACATCCTGTTTTATTTAAAGAACAGGGATCTATTAAAGTCTGTACTTCACAACATGTTTGTGGAAGTGTATCATGGCACAAA
>BRDA01084582.1:0-10620 GCA_036984385.1 Crenuchus spilurus
GTACTAGTAGCTGGAGCTGCTGTACTTGGTGAATCAGTTGTTTGATCAGTTGATGATAATGTGCTTGTTGTAGATTCAGCTGTTGATACAGATGTTGTAGGCAAGTATGTTATTGCAGTTGTTGGCGCTATTCCAGTGGTTGTTGGTGATTCTGTTGTTGTAGCTGGAGCTACTGTACTTGGTGAATCAGTTATTTGCGCAGTTGACAATATGCTTGTTGTAGACTCAGGTGTTGATACAAATGTAGTGGGCAAGTATGTTGTTGCAGTTGTTGGTGCTACTCCTGTAGTTGTTGGTGCTTCAGTATTAGTAGTTAGAGCTGCTGTACTTGGTGAATCAGTTGCTGGAGGAGTTGTTGGTAATGTGCTTGTTGTAGATTCAGCTGTTGATACAGATGTAGTGGGCAAGTATGTTGTTGCAGTTGTTGGTGCTACTCCTGTAGTTGGTACTTCAGTACCGGTACTAGTAGCTGGAGCTGCTGTACTTGGTGAATCAGTTGTTTGAGCAGTTGATGATAATGTGCTTGTTGTAGATTCAGGTGTTGATAAAGTTGTAGTGGGCAAGTATGCTGTTGCAGTTGTTAGTGCTACTCCTTTAGTTGTTGGTACTTCAGTACCGGTACTAGTAGCTGGAGCTGCTGTACTTGGTGAATCAGTTATTTGCGCAGTTGACAATATGCTTGTTGTAGATTCAGTTGTTGATACAGATGTAGTGGGCAAGTATGTTGTTGCAGTTGTTGGTGCTACTCCTGTAGTTGTTGGTACTTCAGTACTAGTAGCTGGAGCTGCTGTACTTGGTAAATCAGTTGTTTGATCAGTTGATGATAATATGCTTGTTGTAGATTCAGTTGTTGCTACAGATGCAGTGGGCAAGTATGTTATTGCAGTTGTTGGTGCTACTCCTGTAGTTGTTGGTGCTTCAGTATTACTAGCTAGAGCTACTGTACTTGTTGAATCAGTTGTTTGAGCAGTTGACAATATGCTTGTTGTAGATTCAGGTGTTGATACAAATGCAGTGGGCAAGTATGTTATTGCAGTTGTTGGTGCTACTCCTGTAGTTGTTGGTACTTCAGTACTAGTAGCTGGAGCTGCTGTACTTGGTAAATCAGTTGTTTGAGCAGTTGATGATAATGTGCTTGTTGTAGATTCAGTTGATATAGATGTAGTGGGCAAGTATGTTATTGCAGTTGTTGGTGCTACTCCTGTAGTTGTTGGTGCTTCAGTACTAGTAGCTGGAGCTGCTGTACTTGGTGAATCAGTTGTTTGAGCAGTTGATGATAATGTACTTGTTGTAGATTCAGTTGTTGATATAGATGTAGTGGGCAAGTATGTTATTGCAGTTGTTGGTGCTACTCCTGTAGTTGTTGGTGCTTCAGTATTAGTAGTTAGAGCTGCTGTACTTGGTGAATCAGTTGCTGGAGGAGTCGCTGGTAATGTGCTTGTTGTAGATTCAGGTGTTGAGACATATGTAGTGGGCAAGTATGTTGTTGCATTTGTTGCTGCTACTCCTGCAGTTGTTGGTGATTCAGAAGTCCTGTAGGGAATACATATATTTTCCTGCACTCAGATATTTTTTCAGATATTTCATTCACAATGTATAGAACTGAATTGTATACAGTGTGTATTGTAACTGCGGCTATTGAGTTAATAGCATTTAAATGTCTACTTACCATTGTGCTCCCGTTCCAGTAAGCAAACACCATAAGCAGACTGTTATAAAACAAAGAGTACAGTGATTTAAGTCACTCCAGGACACAGTTCTGCATTTACCTTTGAACAGCATCACACAAATTACAAAAACAATTAATGCAGACAAACTATTTATATACTACAAAATAAAAGTCTGCATAATATATAATTATTCAGTATAATGTACAATAACTATAAAACGATCAAACTCAGAACAGTAGAGACTAGACATTACACATAGGAGTAGAGAAGTACACATCTGTTTGGTGCAGCAGTAATAATTGTTGGGAACAGGTTTTTAGAAGCACATCCTCAAGAATCATAAAGCAGCAGATACTGTACAGAATAAAGTGACTGGATAGTATATGTGACAGATGTATAAGATGTAAAGGGTCTTGGAGAAGTGTCAGAGAAATGTAGTGGATAAAAGGTCCTGAGGTCTTTCTGATATTTAAAGTGTCCAAAACATGAGTGGTTTTACAGGAATTATAATATTGGGTTTAATTGAGTGTTGTGGTTTTGTCACTTTTATAATAATTTGTTTGCAGTGTGAACTTGACATGTTCACATGTGTTTTATTAAAATTTGGTTTAAGAACAGGAAGGAGTTACAACATGAGTGTGCACATGAATCTATCTTTGAATACCTGAAATCTGTTTTTTGATGACTGACTGACAGAGAGACAGACAGATGGAGACAGAGATATCCTGAAGATGGAGACCTGATCTGATTTCTATAATTATTCCAAAGAGGAGTAAGTATAAATCAGATGCAGTTGTTACATTTTACAGTGAGCTGATCTAAAGTTCTGCAGATGCTGATGACCTGGTTTAAAGAGAGTTAGGAGAAAGAAATGTCGCGATATAGACCTGCTTAAGTGCTGACTCCAAGAGTGTATATGTTGTAACTTTACTGTAGAATAAAAAAATGATTAAAGGTCCAATGTTATATCCTTTCTCACAAGTTAACACGTTGCCAGAGGTCTAAATGAAATGTCACATTTTTGGTCAAAATACCTTTGTGGTTAGTTCACAGATATGCCTGTTTGATACATTTTTAAAACTTGTCTGATGAGCATTTAAGGAGGCAGGATTTATGTAAATGAAACACTCCTTGCTACACCCCCCTTCAGCACAGAGAGCTGAGCTGCAGAGAGACATATACAAGAACACCCAACAACAAAAAATATTTTTTTCTCTGACTGACTCTTTTGTGCTCACTAATGTTATTCTCTGTGCCTTCTTTCACTAGCCTGACCTCTCTTGGCCATCCATTGCGCTCTCTCTCTCTCTCTCTCTCTCTCTCTCTCTCTCTCTCTCTCTCTGTCATCAGGTCTCACATACAGCTTTTAGAGATACAGATCAAGTCTATGAAAACAACCTCACTGCAACACTGATAAAATAGCACAATAACACAACATGGCCAAAGCAAAAACCACAGCAGCACAAAAAATAAATAAAATGCACTTTCACTCACCGAAGCTGAGGTTTCACTTGATAAAAGCTCATGTTTTTGTTAACATTAGTTAGTTGCTGCCATCAGTAATAATTTACTCTTATGTTGTACTCAATTTGTGCAGTTTTGTGTGTAAATGTAAAATGGTAGACCACAGTTCAAATATATAGGTGGAGTTACACTGGGGGGCATTATTATTGCGTAATAAGGGGAGCCCAGTCAATAATCAGTTGTTAAATTTCAGACCCAGACAGCACAAAAAATGGTTTTCATTTTTCATTTTTAATCGGTAGGAACTCAAGATAACTGAATATAGGTGCAAAAACAATGAAAAGTGATTTTTCCATAAATTGTCCCATTTAACATTTAGCGGATGTTAAATGAAAAGGTTCAATTGAGCATTTCTATTTATCTTCACACTTTCATTTAAAGTCCAGCTGCAATTTAAAACTGATGTAGAAAAACATCCGAAAAAAGGAAGCATCATTGTTCCAGATATACTATATGACCTATCACAAGTCTTATTCAACTTAAATCTTATGATTTTTGTAATAATATCAACTTAATAATATTAAAGATTTGTTCATTATAATTAATAATGAGATAAATCTATCACATTTTTAAAATATAAATATTTAAAGCATACTCCACAAGTTCAGTAAAAGTTTATACCAAGTATGTCTATGTGGCTTTTTTCACATTTTTTATGTTTAAAGTACATAATTACGTAAATGCCATTTTAAATACATGTATGATATCAGAGGGAGAGGAATATGAGATTTACTTACGTATGGTGAGGAAAGTATTCTTTCTGCTTCCATTATATTTACAAAGAGCAAACCTACCAATCAGAGCTCAGTTTTAGTAAAATAAATAGAACTGATATCCTACTATGAGCACAGTCTATGTTTTACATCAGTTATATCAGAAAGTAATTTTTTGTATTTATTTGACTGATAAAATTCAAAATGTGGAATCATTTACATTTTTTCTTCCTCTATGTGTTATTTAAACACAAACATAATATTTTATTTATTATCTGTATTTAATCTTCATTTGAATCAGTCTAATCAATTCATCATCATTTAATACTGACAGTAAATTAAGCTACATGCAATAAAGAAACAGACAAGTAAATAATAAAAGATTAGATTACCTTATTGCATTCATCAAAGTCATAACAATCCACAAAGAAAGGCTGATCAGCTGTGTTTGTGTCTGTGATGGTTGTACTAAAGAATCAGGGTCACTGTGAGAAGGTTATTTATCAAACAGACACACTGACGTTACTAAGGTGTGGTTACAGGTGTAGCTTTGCTTGCCTCTCCCTCTCTCATGTACAAATCTGTCCTTTGAATCACGTCAACAATAACGGGTGTACATTCATGGTATGATGATTATTACTGAGTGAATTTCAGAAATGTTTTTATTACTGAGTGAATAGCAGCACGGATAACTCTAACCCTAAATTAGTTGTACAAATAATTTACATCCTTTATATTTAATGCACTGTCAAAAATATCCACCTAACAAAAGTACAAAAACTTAAAGTTAAACTAGTATAAAAAGTACAGCACACGTGACAACAGGGGAAACATCCTCATTAAGGTCCACCGATTTATCTTAAAGGATCTACATTAAGTATTCCAGGACAAAGAAGCAGATTTGTAACTTTTAACTGGACTTTTTAATGTAAAAGTCTGGAGTCAGGAGTGGAGAGTGAGTGGAGTCAATAAAATTTCAAATACATTAATTACAACATAGCTTGAAACAGTTATGCTCTATAACTAAAGGTACTGAAGACAGAACCTTCTGGATTCCACTACAGTGATAGGATATGCAATGACCCAATGTCCAGAAAGGTACTGACCCAGTGTCAGGAGAAGTACTGAACCAGTGTCGGGCAAAGTACTGAGGCAGTGTCCAGAAAGGTTCTAACCCAGTAATGGGAAAAGTGCTGATTCAGTGTCCAGAAAAGTACTGACCCAGTATTTGAAAAGGTACTGACAGTGTTGAGAATAGCATTGAGGCAGTGTTAGGGAAAGTACTGACCCATTGATGGGACAGGTGATAAAAAACGACAGTGACAGGATAATATAAAATGGATCCATTGAAACAGATCTTCTAGAGTTGTTCAAGTGAAGTTTTTTCTGTAAATATTGCTACAATCACAACATCAACAAGAACAATATAAAGTTGCAATGCCACAGCTTAAATAACCAACGGTGATTTTCAGTTTAGTTATACATTATGTGTGTTACAAAATGACTGTAAAACTTTGAATGGTGTTGAAATAACAGACAGGACGTGTTTCTGGGCCGGTACTCTCATTATCTTTAAACACCACACTTAAGGGATTATACAGAATTAAGAGATTTGTTTGTTTTAATTTGAAAACAATAGGGAATATTCTTTGTTTTTGTTACTTCATTTCTGGAATCTCCTTCAAAACCATTTTATAATCACAGCATCTGTTTATATCAGATTATTCACATTAACACTAAAACAGTTGATGTGTAAACAGACTGATGTGTTTAGTGCTGCTGTATTACATTAATGATGTTTCAGTCTCTGTTTGTCCCTAAGTTAATTAGAAAATCACCTCAATTTAATTCTCATTTTAATCTTTAAGTTAAATCTGGTTAAAAATACTTAATAAAGAGTGTTGATATGCAAGTTCAGCCTCCTGAGGGTTATTTTGTGGCTGAACAGTGAATGTGCAGTCCTGAGCATTAATAAATGAATTGTAGTATAATAGCATTAGCATTACTTGTAATAACAGTATAAGCAGTACTAGCAACAGTAGCATTAGCAGTACCTGTAACTGTAAGGAGTACTAGTAACAGTAGTATTTGCAGTACTAGTAAGAAAAGTATTAGCAATATAGTTAAAAGCAGTAGTAACATTAGTATTAGCAGTAGGGTTAGCAGTACTAATAATAGTAGTATCAGCAGTAGCATTAGCTGTATGAGAAACAGTAGTATTAGTACTGTTAGTAGTAGAATCAGGAGTACTAGTAACAGAAGTATTAGCAGTAGTACCCATAGGACTGCAAATGGTGTAACCCTGATTCTGGTTCATTTTGAGGGGTTTTTTGTACTAATGATGAACTGGATGAATGAAAACAGGACAAAGGGAATGTTATTATATGTTATCTGTGAGGTGTGTAGTGTGAAGTATGGCATGTGAGGTGTGATATGTGAAGTGCTGTGTAATGTTAGTATAAATAGATTTGAGAGTCTGTTATAATTGAGTCAGTTGACGTGAAGGGAGTACACCATTGTGTTCCACCCAAACATGTTCCTCTAGAACAAAACTTGTTTTGCTGTTTTTTTTTTACTTTACAGATGTTCAGAAGAGTCGAGAGTCTGACAAAATCAGTCATTATGATACTACAATGTGTGACTATTTTAGTATTATAATCTAATCTAAACTAATGTAGTTGTTAGTCATTATGACACTGTGACTATGTCAGTGTTATAATCTAATCTAGTTTTCAATCATTAAACTACACTGTGTCACTCTTTCAGTGTTATAATCTAATCTAAATAAATGTACAGAATGTAAGGCAGTCAGATTATCTACATAATCTACATAATACTGACAGCACTGGTTTGGTCAGTCACACATTTTCGCTTCTTGCTGTGATGTCAGGAATTCTTTAAAAAGGTAGCCTTACATCTCATTTATCCATATTATTATCTAAAGAACCATCTGCCAAAAGATTCTTTACAGAACCAATTATCAGACAAAAACAACAATAATAGATGCCTAAATATGTGAAAAATAAATAAATATGCAATTCAATGTATCATTTAATAAAACACAATAAATCAATAAAATTAAAAACAACATTGATATCAGGCTTTATAATACATTTTCTGCAGATTTCCAGCTGATATACATTATTATGTTTAAAAGATACTCAGGGTAAATTAAGTTCACACGCACACAAAATACACAGGAAAAATTATTTTGTAGTCAGTAGCAGTGTATTCAATGTGTGTGTATGTGTGTTTTAGGTGTGTCCATATTTGTGGTAGCTGTTTTTCTCACACAGTTCAGTATCACTGCATGTGAGAACCTTCCATTGCAGTGTATAAAACTACAACTAAACATAAACCTTACCTTAACCCTATCCTCAATAACCTAAAACCAATCTTAATCCTAACCTCATTAATCTAACATTAACCCTAAACTCATTCACATAAACCCAATCTTAACCCTATCCTCACTAACCTAAACCTGATCTTAACCCTAACCTTAGTAACCTAAACCTAATCTTTACCCTATTCTCAATAACCTAAACCTAATCTTAACCCTAACCTCTGTAACCAACACTGTAAAAATTACTGTGAAATATACAGTAACTAGCTGGCAGCACTTAGCTAGTAAGTTGCTGTAGTACATTCCACAGTATGTTTACTGTAAATGTAATCACAGTATGCATATAATACTTACATTTTTACTACAGTAATAATCACAATATTGTAACTGTCATCACTGTAATAATGTGCTGTATTTTTTATGATAATAAATATTAAGACTACTGTAATAGGCATTACATCATTCATTTTAATTACTGTAGATGAACAGCAATTACAGTAAAATGAAGACACTCAAACCGATAATTTGCTTGATCATTTAATTAATCTTTTTACATTTAAAAATGTTTTTGCTTGCTGACAATCATATGCATCCAGGTAACATTAATTCACTAGAAAGTATTTGAGTATTCGTTAAGAATATAAACTTTTCACTTAAAGAGGAAATATATAAAACACTGGACTGAACTATTCTGCCCTGCAAATAAAAATATGTTACTGATGCAAACGTTTTAGGCAGGACTGACAGCTGTGCAACTCTATTCAGAGTGGATTAAATGTATTTGGGTGCCCTAGGCTCAGAAGGAGGGAGACGATGTGATCGGACACTGTACGTGCATGGCAGGGTAATTTAGCTAGCGTGTATTCACCCTTTTAGGGGACAGTGTGCAGGTCGTAATGACTTGATTTAGCAATGTTTGTGACTCTGAGATTAGGTGAAGTTTGCAGTCATGTTGCTACTAGGGTGACCAAATTCCAATTCACCGGATGTGGGACAAAGACTATGTTTGGTGGGACAATGTGGGACACCAATGCATCGAGGTAGTCTAAAATAACTTGGCACCTAGCACACTGCAAATAAAAATGTGTGTGTGTGTATATATATATATATATACACACAGTCATGCTCAAAAGTTTACACACCCCTTAAAACCCACAAACTTAAATGTATTTTATTGAGATTTTAAGTGATGGACCAAAACAACGTACCACAAAATGGTATTATGTGTATTATGTACATGCATATTATTTTCGGCATTTTGTAATAATAGTATTGCCAAAATCATACTTCCCCAAAAAAATCCCCTGTGAAGAAGCTATAAAATGCTTTTGAGGGTAACATCTACACACATAGACATTTGACATATGTGGGGTTTTACACCCCATTTACACATAATCCTGTGTGGGCCTGTTAGAACAGCACAGAAAAACAGGACACTTAAACAAGCAAAAATGTTGTTTTGAACACTGGTCCACTGGTCAGCCAGCATCACGTCAAAAACCTGCAAGAAGCTTATTTTTCATTTAATTACACAAAAATATGCACCTTTAACTCTGCTGATTTTATAAAAATAGGGATTTGAGCATTTAATCTATAGACTAAGACATTTGACCAGTCAAAGCTTAAACATTGTCTCTAAATATGAGCTGTGATTAATCAGCTTGTTTTTGTAGTGCAGGTGTCTCTGCTCAGGTTGTTATATGTGTGTGTAACACAACTCTGTAAGCACACTTGATGTGTTTATAACTCAGCTCTGGGTCAGAGAACATTAAGATGTACAGTGTATTAAGTGTACAATGTCATTATTTCTTCTGAAAAGATGTGAATCACTGAATTTAGACCAATAACACGAGATGATGTTAGGAGCTGCAGCAGAATCTCAGTTGTGTCTTTTGTTTGAACAACGTTCTAATAATATGAATTTATTTAGGACTTCCGTTTGTTACATATAACACAACTAGTGCTTTATGAGATGTTCTGTTGTTTTCTGTGAAATTATAATATTAGTTATTTAAATACAGAAACACAGAGTGCGATTCGTTCTGCTCACACCGCTGTGTGATGCGCGTGCACGCGAAGGGGAGTCGGATTCTGGCGGGAGTCAGAATTTGGCACAATACCGGCGCTGTTCTGATCTGATTGGTTTGTGTTGGTGGACGCCCTTAACCTGCGTCTGCGGTTGAAATGATCAAACAGTCCGCCCCGTCCCCTGATGACAGCCCTCACTGCTTTCTCCACACAGCCATCTGAGATTATAAAAAAACTGGAGTCTGACTATCAGTAACAATGCGGGACAACGTCTTAATTTGCGGGACGCGTGAAAAGTACTGAAAATGCGTGACTGTCCCACACAAAGCGGGACATCTGGTCACCCTAGTTGCTACAGTTTTTGTGGCTGTGGAACAGTATGTAGAGGAAGGCTAAAATTCCCCATCTGTGACGTCAGAACCCTGTATGTGGTTACGTACAGACAAAAGGCCTGTAAATACAATCCCTACTACTTATGTTTTGCTTGCTGAATGTATTCTTTATGAATACTGCTGTGCGTTTTGGTTGTTTATTAAATAAAATATAACATTTTTGAAGTGTACACATTAATTTGTGAAAGCAAGTTTGTTCTTGGCCTCAGTGAATATCCAACAACTGAACAACATGGTCCTAACTTTAATGTCAACATCCTGTCAGTAAATTAACAAGTAAAAATACAAGAAGCTGTTATTAGCTTACGTTGATTTTTAAACGCTGTTTACCGCAGAACAGCAGCGTCATAGGAACGTCTACCACACTTTCTAAACTTGTGAATGTATGTTTAAAACAGTCTATAAACTCTTCAATGTTTTTTCTTACATCTAAATCAGGCCTGTATTTCTTTCTGTACCTTAATAAATGATCTGCACGTCAGCTCTGCCAGAAGGTGAAGAAAAGTTTGTATAAAAATGTTAAAACTCTTACCTGTTGTGATATGTGTCCTTGGCCCACTTCAGTACTTGATAATGACGCCTCGAGCTCGCAAGAAAAAAAGTGACGAGCTAATGGTGCTAACGCTAACTAGCACACCAATACACCGATTCACACACATTTAATTGATCAAATACTGTTACACTTATGGCAAACTGAAGATATTATTAGCTAAGTGTCATCAAATAATAAAATATAATGTGTAAATAGTTTCTTTTGATACCATTATGAACACTAGCTTACAAGCTAATGAGTCTAGTTAGCTGGCTAGTGAGCTAACGTAGCTAACAGTTAACTAACACAACAGCTTTAAATGTAATTCTTATCAGGAAAATTATGTAAATTTATGTAAAATGTAAGTTTTTTTACTTAAGTCAAAGGGTAAAGAAAGTCTATTCAGATTTGGAAGAAG
>BRDA01084583.1:0-18494 GCA_036984385.1 Crenuchus spilurus
GCCACAAAATTGCCCGTTTGGACTTTGCAAGGGAGCACCAAACAAATGGGACATTGAAAGGTGGAAGAAAGTTGTATTCTCTGATGAGAAAAAATTTAACCTTGATGGTGCTTGATGGCACCATCTTGATTTGAGGTGCTTTTTCCTTCCATGGAACAATGGAGCTTCAGGTTGTGCAGGGGCATCAAACAGCAACTGGCTATTTGGAGATGTTGCAGCGGGCATCCCTCATGACTGAGGGCCCTCGTCTGTGTGATAATGACTGGGTTTTTCAACAAGACAATGCTGCAGTTCACAATACCCACTTGACAAAAGGACTTCTTCCAGGAGAATAACATCACTCTTTTGGACCATCCTGCACGTTCCGCTGATCTAAATCCGATTGAGAACATTTGGGGATGGATGGCAAGGGAAGTTTACAAAAATGGACATCAGTTCCAGACAGTGGATGCCCTTCGTGAAGCCATCTTCAACACTTGGAGCAATGTTCCCACTAGCATTCTGAAAACACTTGCATCAAGCATCAAGATTGTTTCAAGTGATCAACAAGAATGGTGGAGCTACTCATTACTGAGTCCTTTTTTGACACTTTGTTTTCTGTTTTTAGGGGGTTTTCAGGTTTTTTTGAGCTATGGTCTTAAACTTTTGATAAGCTTATGAATAGCACATTTCAGTTAAATTGTTGTTTTCAATAAATTCCCTGCTCAAAACTTTTTGTCTCTTGCACCCATTTCTTCTTTTAGCATTGTGAAGCTCTACTTAGAACCTTCTTAAAATCCAATAGTGCAAAATGCAAATTCTTGCAATTTTTAACTGGTCTTAAGATTTTGATCAGGAGTGTATATATCTGTTCAGAATAGAGCAATTCATAGTGAAGTTATAAAGAGTGTTGTAGTCTGGCCTGCTTTCAGAATGAGGCAAGTTACGTGACAGTCAATCTTGCATGGTGATGTAAGCATCAATTAGAATTCATGAAACCACACAAACTCCATAAATGGAGAAAAGTATGATACAAGAAATGTAGCCCTTAACTGAAATGAACCCTTACAAGAAATGAACCCTTAAATGTCAGCCATCCACAACAAGACTGTGTCCAAGACAGTGTCCCCAAACGACACACTTCAAAAAAGTGAAGGGAACAAATTTATTACAATCAACAGGCACTCAGGATGCCTCTGCGATAAGTGGAGTGCCACTGATGAAAATGCACCATATAAATAAAGAAATCTTAATGATATTGCTTAGGCTAAAAATCCAGCTGCTCTCAGCAGAAACACAATGGTCGGGCCATATTAAATATTCATATCACTTAGGTTCTACCTATAAGGTGTTGGCAAGGCAACTTCACATTTTATTGCACTAATATACAGGATATTGCCCACATGCATAGACAAGTGGAGCGCTGCTCATTCTGCCCTCTGTGGAGAAAAGGAGAAAACAAAGTGCTCTTCAGTCGTCTCCTCCAGACGTGCACGCTGCTATATGTCAACAGCGGGGTAAACGTCAAGAGCCCTTTGCTGCTCTTCATGCATAAATGTCTGAGCTGACTCGCAGTCTATTGGCAGAGAGTGTTTTTCAATTTGTGCCTCAATATAGCAGCTCCTGCAATACAGGAAAAATAAAAGGATGCCAAGCTCCCGCTTGAACTGACAAAAAGGAAAAAAGCTCCCACTGAAGTTGCAAATATCTCTGGTGAGTATACACTTCTGCAGGGAGGAGAAGAAGAAATTAGGATAGACAAATCATAAAACCACATTTTCTCCACTGCATCAGCAAGCGTGGGATTTGGTGTTAACATGGGAGAATTCGTAGAGTAATTTTCTACAGATTCCCACATTGTCATGGTGAATAACTTTACAACTCCCTGGTGTGCAACAGAGAAAACTGTCTCATTATCCTTGTATAAGAAACTAGAGTAAGGCAAGAATTCCTAAAATCCAAAGAGCTCTATTAACTACGTCTATAAACAGAGCCAAATTGGATAAACCGATTATCGTATGTAGAACTTTCAAATACAAGTCTTAACCAGCTCTAAACATACAATCAAAAACAAAGACTCTTGTTTGCAGAGTGTGTGAACTACAATACTGACGGTAGAAGTATTGGTAGTACATACCTTCAACTGCAATCCAAGCAGCTTTCTTAACTATTTTTAAATACATTTAGCCAAATGAAAAGGCTGACTTTTATATGCTTTTAACTACAAACTGTAAATGAAAAAAACAGAAATGGCTTTAGCTACAATTAACTGAATTCATCAACTCTATAAATGACCAAATGTTACGTTACATAGATCCCTCTTAACTAGCTTGAAGAAGAATAAATGTTACCTGATAAATACCTTCAACAAAAAACCAAACAACTTTCAGCCTGCTCTATAAAAACTATATGTGTAGTGCCATTACATTGTAGTTAATCACATGTTCACAACAACATTTGTTTTTTTACTAAATAAAGACTTTCTGAATTTAAAATGAGCTGGACACGCAACTGGACACAGTATAGTCAACCAAAATAACAGAATATTCCATGACACAATAACATTTCATTCATCAAGTCTTAGCTTCTTTACCACAAAATAGTTCACCCAAACTGGCATGTTCTATTAATGTCTCTTTTCTTGAGGAGAAAATATGTTTTGTGAAAAAAAGAAAGTCCTACAAACCAACAGGTTTTACAATTAGCCTTAGACTGAGATGCAGTCTAATCTTTCCCCCAGTGGATGCCATTTCTGCCATTTAAGCTGTGCTGCCCCTTTAAGACCACAATTTTCTGTGTTGATGTTGATGTTGATATTTACTCTATATGAGTTTTAAACTCTTATGTTGAACAAAATTATACTAAATGATGTACACTAAATCAGTGTCAGCATTATTTGTTTTGTTTTAAATCAGTGTTTTAACATGAGAATAAGTAAAGTTACACTGACATGAACCAGACCAGTGTTTTTCTGGTGAGATTCTCTAACGGTCTGACGTGTCACTCGACTACCTTCCCATTTGTAAAACTGAAGCTGAATCCAAAATAGTGGAAGTCATGTAGATGACATGGCCTTCCCTCCAGCTTGTGTCTAAACCTGGATCACTGTCTACCTGTTTTAATTTAAATGGGTGATTCCTTGCTGCTTTTGAGACTCTTTAATTAGTAGATAGATTCAGCTAAAATCTGTTAAGCTTTTTAAGTAGCTCTCTAAATATTAAAACATTGAGCTATACATGAATGAATATCTAAAGCACTCAAATATTTCTATATTCTCCATTAAAGATTGCCTACCTAAATCACTACAACACCCAAATAAGGATTAGGAGACTAGAACACAGGACCATCATCCATCATTGTACATTTCACTCAGCTAGAGGCGACCCTCACCATTAGACGGATTGTATTAAAATTCATAAGAGCCTGGCAGCAGTGGACCAGGCTGGGGGGAGAGCGAGAGTGCAGTGGTGACAGTCCGTCGCAGAGAGAGAGAGAAACAAAGAAAGGAGAAAGAGAGAGAGAGAGAGAGAGAGAGAGAGAAAGAGAGCTTGCACTGCCACATGCCTATAAGTAATGACAGGCTGCTAAATTACCAGAATCCCTTCCTGCCCTTAAGGCTAGCGCTGACTGACGGGGGGACATGACAGCCTTGGAGGAGTGTGTGTGTGTGTGTAGAGGGACATAAATCAATAGCAGGGCTGCAGCACACAGGATGGGATAGAGAACCAGTTGACTGCGGTGTGATTATACTGGATTATGAGGTTAGCTTTTTCCCCCAGCTTAGATGGATGGGACACACTGGTCAACAGCATAGTGCGAGTGTTTTATTTGGTGGTTCTCCTCATGTTTTAAGGCATCTCTACACTGATATGCCACTACTGTCAAATGCAAAATAAACATATACTCAAAAATGTTCTAAATATAATAATTTTACAAAACAAAACAAAAAAATGATCAGGAATGACTTCTTTGTAATACAGCATTTGTGATCCAAATGTAGATATGGCTTATAGTTTAGGGGATAGCAGTAGCTTGGTGGTTAGGGATCTTGTCTTGTAATTGAAAGTCGCCAGTTGAGCAAGACACCTAACCCCCAACTGCTCCCCAACTGCTGGATAAGGCTGCCCACTACTTCAGATTTCCATTGTGTGCAAATCACAGTGGCAAAAAGTTTAATCTAATCTAGAGATGATAATGGATTGGATATATGAGGGGAATACAATAATTACTGTTGTTGGTTGTGTATTTCTTCATCTGAGGTAGTACAGTGTTCCCACAGATATCATATTTACATAGCTTTCCATTTACCTCTGATGTAGTCATTAGACAAAGACGTATTTGAGCCCAAATTTTGCTTCCTTAGTTTAGAACTGGAACTGTGAGGCTAATGCCAAATACTAGAACTCAATGGACACTTGGTTAGACTTAAAATATTTAGCAAAGATACAGTTTGCAATGCATTAAAATTTATTAGAATACTATTTAATGAGATGCAGTGTGCATTAATCTGCTATTTAAAAATAAATGTAATGATTTTGATTTCATTGATTTTACTATAGAATGAATCATTCAGTTACATTTGTGTATTAAGTGATTGATTAATTAAAAAAAAAAAAAAAAAAAAAAAAAAAAAAATATATATATATATATATATAATTATTATTATTAAAAAATCAAATAATTAATACACTAATTCTGAATCATAAGTTATTAAACTGAATGTTGAACATTTGATATTTCATGATGCCCATAAGGATCTTATGTCTCTTAAACACTAGTGCATCTAAACATTAAAATATCCTGGAAAAAAGTTCATTTTTATTCAATTTAATTAAAAAGATAAACACATATTTATATTCATTACACGTAAAGTGACATATTTAAAGCCTTTTTTGTTTTAATGTTGATACTGTTTCAATAGTTATTTACTCAAACTAATAAATTGTGACTCTGGATTTCTGATTTTCATGAGTTATAAGTCATAGTTATCAACACGAAAACAAAAAAAAAAAGATAAAAAATGAAAAATGTCACTATGTGTAATCAATATAAAATACAGTGGAATCTCAGTTTTTGTCATTAATCTGTTATAAAGTGCCTGACACTCTCAAAAAACTGAAAACCCATTTTATATAGAATAACTATAGTTTTACATACAGACAAAAATGAGAAATAAGTACAAAAAACTAATGAAATGGATAAATGAACATTTAATATCACTAGTTTTAGAGAGTGCTGGTGTGGTCAGTGTTTTGTACACCTGTTCTCAGCCGCTATTTGTTTTCACCCCCATTTCCAGGCTGCACACTGTCAGTTTACACATTTAGTGTGGCATCCTTTAGTTTGTTTGAACGTTATCTTCAAGAAACAAAGCCAGAATTAATAACAAATGCATGGGTGGATGCTTTGTTTTCTAAGCGTTAGCAGCAAGTCACGTGGGCCCACGACAAAAACCGGGCGGATGAACTATAGCTAGGACAAACTTTCCCAGAAAAAAGTTGACGATAACCAAACTGTATGATAACCAGAACAAACGATAACTGAGGTTCCACTATAGAGGACAGTTTACATTTTTTATTTAAATTAGCAATGGAAATGAACTTTTTCATGATATTCTAAATGTTTGAGATGTACACAGTAAATCTGCCAGTGTTAAATCAACACTACTAGAGTTAAATTAACACTGAGGGTGTCAAAATGTAACACTCTCAGTGTTAATTTAACTCTATTAGTGTTGATTTAACACTGGCAGATTTACTGTGTACGTGTGTGTGTGTGTGTGTGTGTGTGTGTGTGTGTGTGTGTGTGTTCATATACACAGCATATTTAAATGTGGCTTAAAGGGTAGGGTTGGGTTGCACAAGTTCAGGTCTGAGGATAAGCCATATCCTGTATTTCATCTACAGTGAAATCCACAACAGAACCGGCACTGCTTTAAATTGCCTGCCAGTTACTGCCGATATGACTGTGGCCATAAGACTGGCTGTCAGCTCTGTCCCAGCATTTCACTGTACTGTGCTGTGTTCTGGTGTACAGCAAGATCTCAGAGGATTATTATAGCTGTCTACACTCGTTTAAAAAAACGTCTCATAAATTGCTTTTTGATGCAGTTTCTGGATGCACTTTAAGATGCAGCCATTTCACACTTCTGGCCTCCTAAATGGTTCTATGGATCTCTTTTCAGTCTGATGTATCATGGCATTATGTAAGTGATAAGACTTGAAAAATACTAGAAACGGTTGTATAGCTTGTCTAAGGTGCCTTAACTGTAGTTAGAAAATGGAAGATTCCTTCATAATGTACAACAAAGAAACAGATTTAAAAGACAGTCATAGTACCCTAAGCTCTTATCTCTAAAGAAAACTTCAGTACCATGAAGACCAACTGACTGAACTATTAACTTTATTTCAATCAGTCCAAAAAGCCAAACTGTTTGCCAGAGTAGTATAAGACTTGTTTACATGTATATCAGAACTGTCTGATTGTATAACAGGGTTGTGCATTGGCAAGAAACTGCTAATATAATATCTATCATGATACGTTTCAATATACTGCAATATATACTGTGATACTGTAAGCTAGGTGATATATATATCACACTTTTTTCAATCACATTTTAGGGAAACTGTCAGTGGTGCAGCCTTAGGCTACTTCTTTATGTTGAAGTTGAACAGTCTAATAGCTGAATATTAGAACACTGCCATCAACACAAACCTCAGTTATTTCATGTAAATCATTCATTTAAAATCCATACTGTGTTTTTAATTATTGATACAGTATCACAAAATGTATTATAATACTGAAGTGTATTATTTATTATTGTATACCCCTATTGTATAATGCTAAATGAAAATATCAGCATTTCTTTCTGAAGATATCTATTTCTGACAAAATGTTTATCATGAGGGACATCTTCCCTCTGCAAAAATGCATCCCTTTCACTTTTAGTATTAAAAAGCTGAGTGAAGTATAAAAAACATACACACAAAAAGACTGATTTAAAACCCAAAATGAGCCTGGTGTAATCTGAGTTTATATCTCACAAAGGTTAATATCAGCCTAGCATAATAGCACTCAGGCAAAGCTCAGGATAACTAAAACCTTAGACCATCAGTATCAAATTATCATTATCATCTAACATTAGACTACCAGTCACACTTATACTTAACCACTGGTGTACATGTAAACATGATTTCTTTAGCCTATAAAGGTCTTCCCTGTATGCCAAGCCTGAAGAAAATTACTCTGGTTGGAACCAATGTGATTCTCGAGACATACAGAACAAGTGTTATATTACAATCAGAATGTAAAAGATAGATAGATAGACAGATAGATAGATAAACAGACAGACAGACACATTATATACTGCCGTGCATGTCACTGTCATATAAAGTCCATCTGCATTTGTTTTCAGCTTTTACATCACTGAAAACAACTACCGGTAGCTGTCCTTTGAAATAGATGACAATTCCATGACAGTTGGTCCAAAACTACTTGAAATAAAATCTAGTTACTACATATTCTGGAAATTTTCCAAATAAAAATGTTTGATGTAACTCTAAAGAGTGTGTTTTGAATGCATTGCTGCAAACACAGTGTATTTACATTTATCTACCAATTAATTAAGGAAATGTAGAAAATGTTCATTTAGAAATCTGTTTTTGGTATATAACCCCATTTATATATCATGAGTAGACTTAATAAAACATAATAAAGTGTACAATAAATGCAGATTATGAGTCCTTAAATTATTATTTTTTCCCTTCTTCTGAAAGGTTAACTTGCTGGAAAAAAAGCAAAGTTTTTGTCCAAACAGAAAAAATACATAAGCTGCAGAGGCCTGCAATCAATTACACCACAGTGTAATTAGAAAATAAACAGCAGCAAAATTCTAAGACAGAATATTTTATTTAGATAAAGCTAGTTGTTGCCTGTAATCAATACTGCTGTTATTTATTATATACCAGACTTATGTACGAAGGCTTTTGTATTTGGCAGCATCTAAGCTTGAGGTATATTCTGGATTCTGTTCTATACTAACTAGATAGGGCTCCTTCCTGAGTAAACAGCAAAGAACTTTCTAATATATCAGAGTTCAGTATCTATAACATTAATGGCCACATAGTCATTAAAGAAGGTCCACTGCATCTTCACCGCATCCTTATCTGATCGATATAACGAACATTATACAGAAATGTTTACAGCACTACACACTGAACAGTGATGCAATACATTTCCTTGATTCTGTTGTATGCATAAAAATCATTTAAATAACACACCAACACAAACACTGCCTTTAGTAAGCAGAGAAAAAAATAATTGTAAAAAAACATATTATTCTAAATATACAATCACTGGTCACTTCATTAGGTATACATACTTTGTATCTTCACTCATTTTATCAGTTCCACTGACCATATAGGTGCACTTTGTAGTTCTACAATTACACACTGTAGTTCATCTGTTTCTGTGTATACATTATTATTCTCTTTTCACACTGTTCTTCAATTATCAGAACCCCCAAAGAGCAGGTATTATGTGGGTGATGGATCTTTTTCAGCACTGCAGTGACACTGACATGGTGGTGGTGTGTTAGTGTTTGTTGTGCTGGTAAGGGTGGATCAGACACAACAGAGCATGTTGAGAACGATCACCACCCAAATAATACCATCTTTTTGAGGGTCCTTTAGGGGTCCTGATCATTGAAGATCAGGATGAAAGGAGGCTAACAAAGTATACAGAGAAACAGGTAAACTACAGCCTGTAATTACAAAAGTGCACCTATAAGCTGATAAATGTACAATACGTGTTGATAAAAGGTATGTGTGCCTAATGAAGTGGCCAGTGAGTGTATCTGGCTAATGTAATATTTTATTCGTGTGGATATGCGGACACATTCCAATCAAATAAATGCATTACACCAATTAATAAAAGCAGCAGCATGTATTAAACAATTTTCCAGAGTTTAAAAACTCACTGCAGAGGCCTAGTGGTAATCTGGTTGAGGATAAATGATAATTAAAAGCTGGATGATGAATAGAGAATAATGCCCTGTAAGGAGATTTGTGGATACTGATCCTGTGATCATTCATTTGAGAAGCTGGCGCACTGACAAACATCCCTGAGGTTCAGCCCTGCTCAACTCAAAGCTTTTTACATCTGAGAGAGGCTGAACACTTCTTAATAAAACTAAATTAACAGGGCTGTTATAAGAATTCAGAACCTAGTGCTGAGCCCAGAGGACTGAAGTCACAGCTAAACTTCTCCATTCACACCAGACCAAACACACCAGCTGAGGAATGCAGAGGAACAGGCTGAGTGCAGCTTTAATTATAAAATAGTCTATTAAATATGCATTCACAGAAAAATTACCTTATTAGAAATTATTAAAATTTCAGTTTATTAAAAGAAATCAGATTTTTATGTTTAAACATTAGATATTTTAAACCTCTTAACTGAACACTTGGTGACTGAGGATGGGCAATATGAGAAAAGTTGTGTTGTGTGAACATATAATGTGTAATCAATTCTATATTTAAATACAAATTATATTTAGTCCCTTATTGATGTTTGTGGTGGTGACAACACCTGTACTGCTATCCAATACTTCTGACTCTGGAAACATGCACAATATATCAGCCAAAATATCTATCCTACATTTTGAAAAAGGTCATAAAAACTAAGTACATGTGTTTTCTATAAAAAAAGGAATTGAACAAAAACTGAAAAACATAAGATCTTTCTAACCAGTTTTCTATACTAATTTCTCTGGGTGTGTTGTGGTCTAATTATTCATAATAATCATTTATATTGCATTTATAATGAACTTGTTATATTGTCTATCACTACTAGAAACAATTATATATTGTTTAATTGTTTATAATTATAAAATTAGTCATGTCATGGCAGTGAAGACATAAAAGACTTGAAAGTGTCTAACTACATTCAAAACCTTGCAGTTTAATGGTTAATAATCAAAATGCAATGTGTGAATAACTACTGGAGCCGTGATGCTCACCCCTGGCTGAACTCAGTCAAGCATTAAAACTCATTTTGTTCTTAAATCCAACAATCAAGAAAAATCAGTGCTCCAGCCATAATGCCTAAGCCAGGTTATTGAAGTTCATGGACAATCCCCATTCAACAAAGTTAGATCTAAAGCCAAGCTTGGCAGCTCAATACAACACCAGCAACCGCAGGCTATCTCCAGTGAAAAATCCAAAACACTATTATCCGTAAAGATGTCAGGATTAATAGCTAACCAGGCCAGACTGAATGTTTTCTGAGCACTGAGTAATTTGAATTAGTGTTCCAGTATTAATAATATTCCACGTTGCTGCACCCAGACAACATATTTACACATTTACACATTTTCCCACTTACCCCAGATTAGTCAATCAGTCAAGATATGTTTGAAGTCCAAATGATCCTTCATTAGTTTAGAACTGGAGATGCAAGGCTAAAGTTGCTAACACTATACCTCAATAAACACCTAAACAGACTTGTCTTTCTGTAAAAATCAATCACTAACACATATCTCAACCCACTTAAACCACATCCAGATCTGTGTCAACTTTGTGACTAATCGGCAGTGTGAATTACTGCTAACTATTTGTAAATAATAAAACTGGAGCTATGATAGGCTGCACAAGGCTTTCTCATTTTTTTAAAGCTCACAGTATGTTATTCCGATACCACTCTGACATCTCTGTGAAAGTTTCATTAAGATCTGGATGTGGTATCAGAGAAGATTCAGTGATGTACTTTTACAGAAATGATTGTTCTATTTAGGGGTACATTGATTTCTAGAGTTTGTTACCAATCTTAGCCTTGCAGCTTCAGTTCAAAATGAAAGAAGCAACATTTGGACTCCAAAACATGTCCTGGCTGATTAATGAGTGGAAAGTGAAAAAAAAAAAACAATGTAAATATGAAATCTGGTGGAATCAGATTAATTTACAACAAATCTGCTAAACACAGATAGGGCTGCACAACATGGACAAAATGCCACGTTGCAGAATACTGGGATTGTGATACTGTTTCGAATATATTAAAAAAACAAGCTAAAGACTGGTTCATTTCAACCCAAATTATTTACCCAATTATTTATCTTACTTATGACTCGATAAAAGTTTAATTACAACCTTTTGTGATATTGTGTTGGTATTTTGTGATATAAAAACCCAGTATTGTGATAAAAAATGAATATACAACATATTGTGCAGCCCTGTTACTACACATGAAATAATATCTTGTACAATCATGGCATTTAAGATTAATCTATGCCATGCTTCTATGTTCAGTTCTGACATATTTTCAGTTATTAAAAATAATAAAAACTGATAGAGCACAAGCAGAACCTGCTGCTTTTAAAGAGCTGACTGTAGATAAGTGACTTTAATTACCCTCATAGTCTCCCAGAAGCGACAGAGGGAACAATGTAGAAACACGAACAATCAAGCACACTCAACTACAAGCAGTGTGATAGTCCATTTAGGCCAAAAACTGTACACAGCCTCAGATATGTTAATGGGACATTGCTCCAGGTGCATTCATCACTAAGCTTGATTAATCCTGGATTGAAGAAAAAGGAAGTACCTTTCTTGTGAGTACCATCCGATTTGGAGCCTTGTGGGTCTAATAAAAAAAAGATCAGGATTAAACACATAGTATTCTAACAGCAGTAATATTGTTATGTTGTTATTTCCGCAAGAAACAACAACAGAAAAAAATACAACAAAAAAATTAGAAGCATGGCTCAATCCTTTGATTAGTTTTACTTGCCAACACTTTGGGCTTTGAAGTGTATGGCAGGGAAATACTGGGGCCAACATACTAAAGGCAAGAGCAGGTAGGAAGGATGCACTTATCTGTCCAGAAAGGTCAGCGGGCAGGAGAGGAGGCGATGCATAGAAATGAAAGGAGGGGTGGGGTGGGTTGCAATGCAGATTTCATTATGGGAGGCAAAGGTGGGTTAGCAAAATGCACTACGAGATGCAATACACTAGAGAAGGGAAAATGCAAAGACTACATGTCAAACTGGCTTCACTTAGCTTTTTACATTTATTTATTTATTTGTTCCTTTTTCAGTTTTCTCGACTGGTAAATTGAAGGGGAAAACACACAATTTCCTTAATCCTTTCCTGAAGGCTCCTTTATTTTCCAGTGATTATATCTACTCCCAACAGATTGCAGGACTGTACCATACAAAAGGAATATCAACTTAGAGGGAGCATTCAAAGTGAATGCCAAGTACATACCTTGCTATGTTTGAACCAAAGGTGGGCAGTAAGGTCACATAACACGTCTAGTTTTATTCATGTACACATTAGTCATGAATATTTAGTGACTAATTTCTTTCTACTTTGAGTGCTTTGTGGTTGGTCAGACTTTGAAGTTTAATGTTACCAGCATAGATCAATATGGATATGTAGTAGTTTTCTGATAGATTTGTAAGGTGAAAGTACAGAATTGTGTCTCAGTTTCTTAGCAGAAGACATATGTTCACTGGTTGTATGTTGACTTGTATTGTTGGATAACCAATAAAATGGCTGTTTTTGCATTGTACACAGTGCCAGCTCTCACAAGGTTCCACCACTTGTTTCTTGTTACTCTTTAGTACTCTTTAGTTAATTGTAATAAAAACTGTGAAAAAAGGTAGAATTTGTTGCATTTTTAGAATCTGGTTCTTATACACTACCCAGGCTGATTTTTAGTAGTTTTACTTGAGTCATGGGCTGTTTCTCAATATGCATCTCTTCCTCATGTTCTTTTATGATCATCTTTCACTGTCCAAGTTACATCCATATCCAAAATCTCATGTACCAAGAACAGTTAAAAGTACCCTGATGTTCTTGCTCAACCCCAAATACTGAGGATACACGGATTGGTGACTTGCCAATGAGAATGATTTGAAAGTTCCATCATTCACTGCAGCATCCCTATGACATTTTTGTTATGGTCCTTTATTTTAAATGTTTATGTTTTAATTAGTATTAAACATGTTTTAAAAATATGTTTTAAAAGTACCATAACAATATTTTAATTGTTATGGTACTTTATTTATTATCTGACTTTTTATGAGGTGAAAAATCAGCAGTAAAGTGCTTGGCACAAACAACAACTAATACCAAAGTTTGAGATTCCTTAAAGCACAATAAAGCAAATATCAAAGTTTGAGATTCCCTGAAAGTACAATATAAGCAAGTATACAGCATATCTTAAAGCTTGTGCATTCTCTGTGCTTGTATTCTTGTGAGTTTGTCCTTGCAAAGTTACTGTTCAAGAATGTTCTTCCATAGACCACAAGTCCATTCTTTTTGTTCTTGCTATTGAGAAACAGACATTACATCATAAATGTAAGAGTACTTTTCTTGAGCAGAAGCTCAGGCTATTCTACCCACCGCTGGTGTCAACCGAGTGTGTGATGTATTAAATGAGACATTTTCCCTTATGTATTTTAAGCAGAGATCAATACAGGCTTAAAATCTCTCCTATTTAAAGTTGTGAGTTTGCAGTTTGTGCTGAGGATCTTTTTATAATTGCCATGTACATGAAGCTGTACCACATAAAGAGCATATTTTATCCTTAGACAGCGAAATCGGAAGGATTAATATGTCTAACAGAACAACAATGAATGATTTGTTGAGAGTAAATGGCAGTAACCACTATGAGATGTGTAATACATCACAGAAGTTTGTGAAACATCTTTAGCTTCCAGGATTATGTGGGATATTATAGACGGATTTTCTATAGGCATTCACACTCACACTCACACACAGCTCTTTGCTGTGGGAAGTACTGTGCATCTGTAAGGCAAAATCGTCATTATCTGCCTGGTGAGGAATGAGAATGTGCCTGGATGAAAGATTCTTGTTGACTGCAGTAATCCATCTGTGTTACTTGCAAGGGAACTCACTCGTAAAATGAACTGCAATTACTTGGCATAAACATGAACTGCTGGAGACAGGTGACTTAAGCTCTGTAATGTGAGGCATTTTTTTCCTTCTATCATTCTACGTGACCTCCTCCCCAATCCCCAGTGCTAGAGTAATCCTGCACATCCAAAGAAGCTTATCCTTTGTGAGGAGGATCTATATGAACTATTCAAGCCTCGACACCTCTGACCCAGCTCTCAGAGCACTTTGTTAAAGCTTTATATTAGATAATGGCCAATTACAAATATCAGTAGTAATCTTTCAGCAGAAGTGCTAATTTCCTAGACAGTCATCTAGCAACAGCTCCAACTAAAATTATTTGTGAAGGGAATTAAAAATGAATTCCAATTAATCACAGTTGGGGTGATAGGAAATAGGACTGGCAACGTCTACAGTGCAAACATAGCCATTTTATTTGCTATCTAAAATGACCAGTGAACCTACATGTCTGTGGATTTTCTTTGGCATCATTTCATAAAATGCCTGCATATATCTCACTATCATGAATGAATATCATCAATGATATGAAAAAAATATCCAGAACAAAACTCAAACAAAATATTAAGCTTTTATTTAAGCAATTAAACATTTTCAGAAATTAAAATATTACTACTCACAATACTGTATATCATATACATGTAACTACAGATATCTGTGACTGTGGGTTCTGCTTGTTTTCAGGCTTGTGATTGGCTGCATCAGGTCTGGCAGATTACCAAATAACCTCTAATCTTTTAAGATAAAACACATGTCAAAAAAATGACCTTTTGGAAATGTTTGAACACTAAGACGTGTTAGTTTGAGTTTTATATCTAACATTTCAATCATTTCATGATTTTATGTTTGTGTGCAAGAAGACTACAAGAGTGTGTTTTCATAATCATGATTAACATAATCATATGTAATAGGTATTAAATGCTTCAGATGTCTGGTTCCTATCACCACTACTGTGAAAAATTAATGATGCAATTGCACAGAAATTTAGTTGAAAACACTGGAGACTTCACCTTTAATATTAGTGGACAATGACCATAATGTTGCTGTCTTATCAAAAGTACTTGGAATAAAATATAATTTAATGAATATGCATTCATATATAGACCATTTATCCTATAAAAGTGACCATTTCAGAGATTTTCTTGTGACAGAGACAATATTAAATGTTCTAAACCTAGACCTGAAAATGAAATCCAACATAATTCAAATATCAATATTAAAAACACCCTTGAACATTTTTTCAACTATAAAACTAAAAGCAAACATTTTTCATTAAGTAATACAGTCAGTCATGTTAGGTGTTCACTGAGAGATTGACTAAGGCATACCTCACATGGCACGTTACCATTCACAGTGCTAATCTTGTACCCCAGAGTAAACAGAACTAAATTGCTGTAGTGGCGCTCTGCTGACTCCAAATGTGAGCAGTTACAGAATGAAATTCCCACTCTCCACACTTCCAGCAGTCCTGAGAGACACGGAACTATTTGTATGAAATGAGTTAAAAATGTGTATAAAATGTTAAAATCAAATCTAACCTTTCTCTCTCTCTCTCTCTCTCTCTCTCTCTCTCTCTCTCTCTCTGTCTCTCTCTCTCTCTCTCTCTCTCTCTCGGTTCACTGCTCGATTGCTCTGTATATTCGCTGGCCTGCAGCATCCTGCAGCTCTGCCTTTTCTTGCCCATGGGAAAACAACAATATATATATATATATATATATATATATATATATATATATATATATATATATATATATATATATATATATATCTGCTCCTACATGCGGCAGTCAGTGTCACTAAGGAAATACAGTTCAGAACACCTTCTTTGTGCTATCTTGTACTGCATTTAATCTACATTCTGTATGGGCAGGTTTGAGTCTGCACTTCTGCCCTTTTTCCATTTACTTCAATGTCAAAATAAGATTAATTCAAATTAACGTGGAATCTAAAAAATATATTTCTCTTCAAGTGAACATACAACTATTCATATACTAACCCTAAATAAAATAAATGCATAATAATAAAATGATAAAATAAATATTAAAGTACATAAAGTTCAACTCTTCAACTCTGAAAATTACCAAGGGATGAAACAAGAGATTATACTTAACGTGACATTTCAAGTCTTTTTTTGTTTTACTGTTGACTTGTAGCTCTTGTAAACTTGTAAAATTCAGAAATCCAGTATCTCAAATGATTAGAAGATTTCATTTCAGTAATTTACCATTACAAATCAACATTAAAACAAAAATATGTCACTTTATGTGTAATGAATATAAATATATGACAGTTTAACTTTACATTATGAACACAAATTATTTTTTTTATGATAGTCTACTGTTTTGGATGTGGGACTGATTATTCTGTTTATACTGTTTATTAAGTCCATATTTGTTTACCGCAAATGAACATTTTCATGATAATTCAATTTCTGGGATGCATTAGTATTGGATGCCAATACATTATACAGTTACACATCAAAATACTCTTTTTGATTGGCTATAAATCTTAGATAATGTTGATCCAGTAAAAAAAAATTGGAATCACTTTCAATGAAACCATAAGACAGTATAACACAATAAATAGGTGCTGATTGACAACCTGCAATAGAGTAGCTATTACAACAGCTAATAACTAATTTACAAAGAATGTATGATTTTTCATTTTATGATAAACCTCATGATTTTTCTTTTGTACACACAAACACAACCAGGGTACAAGCAGAATAACAGACTTCTTTGCCTAGTCCATTAATTTTGTATAATGAGACACCTCAATGGCCATTATCCCTTACTTAAGCACAAAATCTAAATTATTGTTATTAGTCAAATTTTACAGCTTGTCCAGTGGGATTGTTTCTTCTTTAAGATCCTACAGGATCCTCTGCTGGAACCCCTACCAGAGATGGTTATAATGTAATGAGAATTTTACACTACATGACATTTTTACATTAAAATAATTAGATTATCCATATCAGTATCAGCCACAATCAGTTGTTAATAAATGTTCATCATATTGGACCTGAAAATTATATATCAGTACATCTCCTAAATTATCTATGGATCCACCTTTGGGTAGAATTTCGCAGACTGACATTTAGATAGAATTAATTCTAAGCAGTCATTAGTCATGGCGTTACTAGTTGTTGTTTTTTTGTCAAATGTGCAGATTCTACACTTGCAATCGATATCACATTAGTGTTTGTAAGTAGAAGAGGAGATATTTCATTTGATGGGACATTACTGTTGTAAATACAGTACAGATATTTTGGATCATTTATTGTAGTTGGGGGGGGGGGAAGGAAAAAGTCAGAAATGTAGACTCAAAGAACTTAAATGTAATTCTTTGCATAATTCACTTTACTTTTGAACAGTCTAGCAAAATAAAAGTAACAACTCTTCTTCCACATTAATCTTAGCACGTTCGTAAGCAGAATTCCACCCCTCAGTACATTTCCTCAACAAGCCAAAACGCACTGAAGTAGGTTCACCATTACAGTTGTATGTCAAAGCTCTACTCCCACTTATTACAGAATCATCATCAATCCTATTAAAGTCCCATTAACAAGTGCAGATAGCAGAAAAATGAACATCAAGCTCCACCAGTGAATCATATAACTTCTCTACAGCTTAACACATGGATGGGGAGGAAATGCGCAGAGGTAACGAAGACATACAGAATAAAAGCAGTCAGTAAATATACTGCAGCAGACTGTATATTTACAAAAGGTTCTCCTGCCTTAAAGGACCCATTCAGAAGCCTAGTCATTATAAAGCGTTACACTGATCATCACTGTAATGCATCGTGGCAGCTTGTTTGATAATCTGGAGGGGTCTGCTGAGGTGGGGCAGGCTAGGTGGATGGTGGGACTGCGGTAGGGCAAACACAACCCATGATAGTGATATTTGGCGAAGATGCACTGCACCTCATGGCTGTCGAGCCTGCTGCTCCTCACTACGACTGATGAGGAGGGACAAGGTTAACGGGGAGAGAGAGGAGCCACAGCTGCACTGCACAGCACTCATCAACAGAGGCTGCACATTACAGTTTGTGTGTGTGGAGGAGAGACCCACTCCCCTAACTCAAAAACACCACCTCCCACTCACTCTCTCTCAGTCTCACTCTCCCCCTCTCTCCTACTCTCTTTATCTCCAACTCTCCCTCTATCACTCTACCACTCTCCTATACCTCTAACACTCTCCCACTCTCCCATTCACTCTCCTACTCTCCCACTTTCCCTCTCTCCTATTCCTCTCACACTCTCTCCTCGTCCACTCCCTCTCTCTTTCATACTGTCCTTCTCTCATGCTCTCCCTCACTCCCACTCTCATACTCTCTCCCCCTCTCATACTCTCTCCCTCTCTCATACTCTCACCCTCTCTCATACTCTCTCACCCTCTCTCATACTCTCTCACCCTCTCATACTCTCTCACCCTCTCTCATACTCTCTCACCCTCTCATACTCTCTCCTTTTCTCATACTCTCTCACCCTCTCCCACTCATACTCTCGACACTCAAACTCTCCCTCTCTCCAACTCTCTAATTCTCTCCTTCCCTCACTCTCTCATACTCTCCCTCTCT
>BRDA01084583.1:18504-63994 GCA_036984385.1 Crenuchus spilurus
CATATCCTCTCACCATCTCACTATCTCCCTCTCAACCTCTATTTCTCTCATCCTCTCTCCCCCTCTCACTCTGACTCTCTCTCACTCACCCTCCACCACAAAAACTCAATCCCCTCACCCAGAGAGGAGGTGTGTGTGTTTGACATTACACGTCGGAGACAACTACTCACGACACGTCACGTCGACACCGAGGAGAGAGAGGGGCAATTGGAACAGGGAGGAGTAGTCAGCATCACTCCTCGTCGTCCGAGCTGTCGGTACTCCACGTCACGTAGAAGCGGTTTATAGTGATAGTCCTCCCACTCACTCTCTCTCAGTCTCACTCTCCCCCTCTCTCCTACTCTCTTTATCTCCAACTCTCCCTCTATCACTCTACCACTCTCCTATACCCCTAACACTCTCCCACTCTCCCATTCACTCTCCTACTCTCCCACTTTCCCTCTCTCCTATTCCTCTCACACTCTCTCCTCGTCCACTCCCTCTCTCACTTTCATACTGTCTTTCTCTCATGCTCTCCCTCACTCCCACTCTCATACTCTCTCCCCCTCTCATACTCTCTCCCTCTCTCATACTCTCACCCTCTCTCATACTCTCTCACCCTCTCTCATACTCTCTCACCCTCTCATACTCTCTCACCCTCTCTCATACTCTCTCACCCTCTCATACTCTCTCCTTTTCTCATACTCTCTCACCCTCTCCCACTCATACTCTCGACACTCAAACTCTCCCTCTCTCCAACTCTCTAATTCTCTCCTTCCCTCACTCTCTCATACTCTCCCTCTCTCCCACTCTCTCTCCCTCTATATATATATATATATATATATATATATTGAATTTTACATTATATTACTTTATTTAAAATTAAATAGTTTGTTTCAATTATCAATATCAGTATCAGCCATGAAAATAAAGAATTGTTTATTATATCAGACATTAAAATTACATTTCATAGAATTGGGAGTGGGCAGGCAGACAGATTATATAGTGCATAGTAGCAATTTACAGAAACGAAATAATGAAACTAGAAAAAGCAAGAAGTCAAGGAGTTTAACGGGTTAAAAACCATCTTTTAATTATCTGTTGAGGATAAATTGTAAGGTATTATGTCATGTAATAATAATAACGCAATAAATGTAAATGTATAAAAATTTATCAAAATGTATTTTGGTCATCACTACATGGGCTGTCGCAAAAATGCCGGGACATGTTTTTTTTTTTCATCTGAATTGGTAATCCTGCTAAATGGCTTGGATGGATTTCCCCACAGTGGGTCCCAGTCATGATCAGTGTAGTTTCTTCTCATGCTGGCACATTCGTAGCTTCAGGCAATTCTTATATATCCCCCATTTCACTTTCACCCAGCCCACCCCAACCCACCCCGCTGCTCGCTAGGGTACCAAATTAGCAGGAGTGGTGCCAATGTGCAGAGGTGTGCTCCTCAAGAGAGCTGGAAACAAATGTCTTCTCACGTTAGATGGTGTTTGTTTGGGAGTGAACCTTCACTCAGGCTGAGCTGGGATGAGGACACCCTCGCAGTTTCACCAAGAGATACTGTGTCAGGCTCCTCGCAGTGATTTTCATTACTGAGCTCTACAGCTGAGGAGCAAAAGGCAAGAGCTTCCGGCTCAGTGTATTCATACACTGTTGACCTGACAGCCATGACGAACCATTGAATTTCATAATGTCGGGTCATGTGACTACGAGCTGCCTCCTGGCTCTCAGGCAATGACGTTAATTCCATTGTGTTGTAAGGTCACACTGGAAAGGCCAGGGCTTTTCTCAAATAGTGATTATCACATTGCTTTGTTACTTAATCCTTTTAATAGAAGAATTTCCAGCAGAAATTGTCACAATTAAAGAAAGGTTCCACTGAGGTTCAGCCCATAAGATATTTGAAATGATCTAATCAAAGGTCAGCTCAGGTGAGAAAACAATTCTCCAACTTTGTCGTAGGACAGTACAGTACTCAAGAGCGCAGCTTAGCATAACTTAAAATCTCAGAATGCATTTACCAAAAATGCTAACAGCGCTAACTTTCAATGTAGCAGAACATTTCTGAACGCAGCACAAAAAAAAGGAAAAATAATGGCAACCTTCGCCACGAGCAAGGTTAAGATGCACGTCATCACAGCACCAGGGAGGGCTTTCACTGTCCGAGCATTCAAGCAGGTTTAATAGTGTGGACAGAGTCACGACAAACATTCCTCACACGTTTACTTCACTTATACCTACCTCCACTGTCACAGGGGAAATCACACAAACAGCTAATCTGAGCACGCTAAGGGGTGTCACGATATGCACATTAGCATTCATGTGTGACATTCTGCAGTTTACAGATTTTGGAATCTGGGATACTTCAAAAGTGCACGACCATAAATATAAGGAAATAACCTAACAAAATTAAAATACAAAACGTATTAAATCTTAATTTAATTAACAGTGATTTATCTTCATGTTTTACAAAAATGAAGCTTGAAAAATGAAGAAATGTTTTTTGTTGCTCAGTCAGATTTTTTTGTGCAATGCACGATTGGTAATTTATTTTAATTTCAGCAATTTTTTAAACAAATATCAAATGCACCAAATACATGCACTAGTGTGCTCTGGCCTAATTATGCATTATTCATTGTGCTAAACAGCCAGTTGCCTCTTCCTTTCTATACAGTACTTTATTTGATTTATGGCTCACACTTTATAATAAGAGTCACAAATAACAGCACTTAAGACTGAATGCTGCCATTCAAGACTGAATTGGCAGAGAAAACAAGCACTATTTGCTTAGTGAGGTATCTAACCCCCAACTGCTCCTCAGGTGCTAACAACTGATCACTAGTGTGCATGTGTGTGTTCATGTAAGAGGATGGGTCAAATGCAGACGCAAATTTCCCAAGTTATGAAGTATTTCTTCTTTTGTATGCAGTACTAAATGGTTGAACAGTTTTGGGAACTGGACATGGTGCCATCTTTGCCACCACCAGACCTGTGAGGTTCTTAAATAGACTTTATTAACATGAATATAAGTTGTTCATTAGGATCATCAATAAATTATTAATTAGAGCTTAATTCATGTTCTCTTAGATGTTGAGACACACTGATATTAATAAGCTGCTTCTAATCATTAATTGATAAATAATTGAGAGAATATTTAATTTAATAATGCTTTTTACAGTAGTAAGTATTGTTAGTAAGTTTAGCCTTATTGTAAAGTGTTACCAATTAATGTTATTAATAGGCAATTGGCTTTTCCTTACTATTATTTATACTTTATGTCGGAAAAGTACAATTCCAGCATTCCACATTTCAAAAGTCCTGGAATTATGCTGTAATTTATTTAGCCCACAGAATGAAAATTATTCAGCAGCCAATTTGATGTAAAGAAATCAGAATCATCCATAAATATTCATGATCAATGTAACCCTAATGTTAATTGTGCTTGCACCAGACTCTGCTGAACTTAAAAAAGAAAAGTAAAATTAATATCTGCATTTATTTTGAGCTTTTGTATTGTATTGTATCATGGTGCACAATACATATCATAACACCCCTACAGCATGTTTGTTCAAATTTTCTGTCAATACTACAACATTCTCTATGGATAAATACAGTTACATTTATATAGCACAAATATTGAATTATAGATTTCTATATTATATGATAATATGCAATTATAAAAAACACAAACATTGTCTCTTTATGTAATGTTATTTCTGCCATTTTGATTAAGATATTCTGAATTATTATTATATGACCATCATTATTATTACTGTTATTATTAATATTACATCAGACAATTGAACCAGTAAATGATCTGGCAAAGGCAATGACATCTTCAGTATTATTGTTGCTTACTAAGTAACCATGCTGTTATTAATGCAATGCTGCAAAAGTAATGCCAACAGTAAAGGTATCCAATTGTATACAAAAGTACATTTATTTTGGAGAACTTTAACATGCTTTATATATATTTGGAAGATTAACACATTAAATAACATTATCAAATAAGGAAACCTCTGACATGTATCTTTCAGTGCCTCTAGTTTGGGAACAGGCCATTTTAACATTTTCAGTGTACATTTCAGAACACTGGATTAGAATTTGTGTACCACCACAGACTGTCAGGATACTAAAACAAGGTTATGAGCCTCGTACAGGAATGTAGCCAGCCTAGAAGCATTGTCTTCAAGTTTTCTGCACAGATTTTCACAGGGATCATCATTTCCAAAAGCAATGGAAATCCAATTTCAGATGCTAATGTTGTGTCATGCTTTGCTGCACTGAGACAGCCTGCTGTTCCCTTCACATGCAAACTCTGATTTGATGGAATGCTTTTAGTTTTCATTCTAATTTTAAAGGGGAATCCCACAGATTTTTCAACATTTCTGCAAAACTCAGCTCTATGAGATAGATACAAAGTCATTCAGACTGGTTGGATGTAAAATGGTGCCTTGTAGAGATACCTATTGATTCTTATGGTGATAGCAAACTGAGGTTCCAGTGTTTCCAATTCAAATCTAGTCATTTCATTTGATATCCTACTGAATTGTGTACATGTAATGTTGTTTGGGTACTACATCGCCTTACACTGTAACTCTCCATTAATTTACTGAAATAAATATGTTTTAAAGCCACAGTTGTTAACAAGTTTGGCTTGACATATTTCTCTAGAAAGGTGCACTTCATATCAAAGCACTCTGAATGAGAGTATGCAAGCTAATGATGTAAATACACAAATGTTTTGAAGAATTGGTGGAATTCCCTTTTAAGATGGAAAATGATACCTCTTTTTGTGGAGGGAAACCCAGTAAAGCTTGAGCATTTCAGTGGAGGGTGCAGACATTTTGGATCAATAACACAATTGATCACTTGCTTCCGTGGCTTTTTCTTGACCAGTGATCAATGGTTGAAATGCACTTACTTCAATATGTAATTTGGAGCGAATCCCCAACTCTTAAAGACACATATCCAAAATCTATTCAATCCCCCAGTTCTTTTTTTTCTTTCTTTTTTTTGCAGACATTGCTTGGCTACATTCCTGCATTATCCAGTGGTGTCTCTGTGGCTGCACCTACCTTTAAAATTAGGCCTGATTCTTGCATCGTAACCAGACACTTTTCCCATGAGTTTGTCCAAGAATTCTGAAGGGGGCATAGGGGAGGCAGCTTTCCGCGCTGCAGCCTGCTGGGACGCTGCCAAGCTGAAGAATAAGACAGAGAAGACAGAGAGGAAGACAGGTGCATTATAGAATGATTTCACCAGCTGAACAACACAACTAGAACAGTCTTAAACAAAGACTGGCTCATTGTCATACTATCTGTTCTGTCATTTTATACACTTAGTAAGTCACAGCATTTGGCTTGTTTTTTTTAATTACTTAACACCTTCTTTATGCATACATTCCAACTAAAGACATTTAACTCGTTTTAAAGACTTACATGTGTTAACTTGAACACATTACGACTTTTCAATTCTTATTTGTACTACAGTCTTGTTTAGAGTTGCACCAATTACTGAAACTTTTCAACACCTACATTTGCACTTTATACTTAAAATATCACTTACATACTCTAAATGTCATACTTTCAATACTCTTTCATAATTAGTTGCACTATTTTGGCACCATATTTTGTTATATTTCACTGTATTTTGTTGATAAATGAAGAGTAAAAAAAAAACAAGATATAACATTTCAAATAAAATCAAATCAAATTTTATTTATAAAGCGCTTTTTACAACTGATGTCACAAAGCAGCTTTACAGGCTTAGTAATAACAGACATCAAATCATTAATCCCTAATCCCCAGTGAGCAAGCCAACGGCGACAGTGGCAAGGAAAAACTCCCTCAGAGCTGGAGGAAGACACCTTGGGAGGAACCAGACTCACATGGGGGACCCATCCTCCTCTGGTCTGCTAATTCTAAGTGTGTGATGAATCATAGTCATATGATCTTGTTGTAAAGTTCAGGTGAGCTTATTTAAGCTTTAAAATGTAGAAATGTGTTTGTATTTTATCAAATGAACATTTACAATTAAAGACAATAAGTGTTGCCAGTTCATCACCAAAGTATTGATTTGGTATCAAGTATCATGATATTATAACAACTATACTTGTTCTCTAGTATTTCATTAATCTATTTGAATGAAGCAAAAACACATTTTAGTATTATGTTGAATCATAATGTAAAATTATCATCTATTTTAAACAAGTAACATCGTATTATTTCCTACCCCATTATAGTGAACCAAACTGTATCAAAATCCTACTCAATCGAATCAAACTGAATCGGTTGAATTTAAAATATATAGTTCTGAATCATATCATACCACATGAATCAAGATAGGTATCGGATCATCATTCATCGGACAGATGCACACCCCTAATATATACATATATATATATATATATATATATATATATATATATATATATATATATATATTTCTATCTAATAATTATGTTAGTAATTGTGACAGCACAAACTCAAACTGCTCCAAGATTCAAACTTTTTTAAATCTATATTGTAACCAACTGCATTTAACAGCTCAACCTGTGGTACACTAGAGTAAAAGTGAATACTGAATATAAGAATACTCATAGTGGCCTATTACAGTCATTAGTCATCATGAGAACAATTAAGAACATGTGAGCATCCCACTGAGAGCAGCTCATCCAGCTCATTCTAAATGACAGACCACTAACTGGACTTGAGGTCACATGACCACTGCAGCTCCCACTACAGTTGCACTCTCCAAGAGAGAACTGGGACCAGGACATACAATATCTGAAGACTGCAAAGCACAATACTGAACCATGTAGTGAAAACCATGTCTTATTTTTTGACAATTCAATTAAAAATAAGCAAAGACTGAGGAAAGTATTGAAAGATATTATAATATATAATGTTTTTCTTAGTCAATTAAACATGTTGCTCTAAATCAAGTCACAATTTCAAAAACAGGAAAGGTTAATAAATAATATGATCTCCCAGTATTTGCAATATAATAAATAAATAAATAAATAGACAGATGTATACAAAAATAAATAAATACATAACCTTTTTGTTATCTAACAGATGACACCAAGACATTCTTAACCTTTAATGTAACATAACAAATATATTTGACAGCATTTTATAGTAATTCTGGATTATGTGTATCGGTCCATTGGTCACTTTACAATAACAGTCATTATTAAATGGCGTGACAGTTCTGGTCACCATCTACTGGTAAATCTGCCATCTTTAACAGTAATTTTATTTATTTATTAATTGATATTTAGACCTTCACTAAGTGTTTATTAAGTTTCTCATTGGCTAATAAATAAATAAAGACTTTATTTATACTTAGTTTGTGTCATTTCAGATGCTGAGTCACATCAAACTATTTATAAACTGCTTTCTATCATTAATTCATCATTAACTGAAACAGCGTTAAACCTCATAATCATGCTTAATACAGTATTTATTGTTAATGGATGCATCCTTATTATAAAATGTTACCGGGGTGTAAAGGAGTTCTGCTGTGCTCAGATGATATAAACAAGAAATTTTAGATACAGTGACACTATACAGGTCATAAAACATTAAATCTTTTGTAAAACGTTTAATTTCATTTCTAGTTCAAAATGAAGAGTTGCTTTTTTCATGATCATACATTCTGCTATATACATACAATAAATATCAGTGCTATATTATGACTAAGATCACCTTAATTAGAGAAACAAAAATTTATTTTGCAGTGTATGTCAGCTGCTATTCTTTTCAAACCTCTTCATATCCAGAATTTTCACAAATTGACATACAGATTTATGAAATGAAATGTTTCAAACATATAAATAAATAAATAAATAAATAAGAAATACATTTATCTGAGAACATACAAACCTAATGGTACATTAAACATACAAAATAATAACATTACAATTAATGAAGTCAACTTGTGGGTTTACAGTGGAAAATCCTAGAAAATAAGAGTATTTATTTTTTCAGTGATCCACTTATGATATTTCTGTGCCCATTATTCATTCATTATTACATCACAATTTTCCAGCCTCTCTTTATCTCTTTAAATGTTATCTCTGTTTTTGTTACTGGGCTTTTAAAACTAACATACACTACTCACAAAAAGTTAAGTACATTTGGCTTGTGTGTGAAATTTCAGGATGAACTTAAAATGCGATCTAACCTTCACAGGAGAACGTAATATGTTTGTCTCTAAACTTTTGAATCCACATGTCCAACTGTTCTATGTTTTAGTACTTTTTGCACAATTTGCTGTTCTGTAACAAGGAGCTTAACAGCAAAATTCACAACAGCTGTGTGATCCATGAATCAACCAATAAATGTCCTGCTTCAATTAGAATTGGTATTTAAACAGTCCTCCTCATTATGCTGTTCACATTTTGACACCAAGACAACACCTACCAATTGATCAACAGTACCTCACCATTGCGAGGCTTCAAACAGGATGTTCTCAGACAAAAGTGACCACTGAGCTTAGAATGTCACAGAGTGTCACCAGCAGGTTGCAACAGACATACAGAGAGACTGGAAGAGTCACAGAAAGGCATAGAAGTGGACGTTCTTTGGCCACATCCTACACTGATGACCGCTTCATTGTGAACAGTGCCTTGTGGAACCAAAAAGGTGAATGCCTCACAACTTCAGGCACATTTAAGGGAGGTGAGAGGCACCCAAGTGTCACGTCAGACCATTCAAAACCATTTACATCAGTGTTTTCTGTGTGCCAGACAACCTGCAAGGGTACCTGACCACACCACAAGGTCATCATCTTGCATGACCAGGAAGCATTTACGCTGGATGAGGGACCAGTGGGCCTCAGTGCTGTTCACTGATGAAAGTCGATTCACGCTGAGCAGAAATGATGGCCACCAACAATATTGGAGATGTAAAGGAGAGCGCTATGCATCAGCCACTGTTGTCTGCAGACAGGCCTTTGGTGGTGGTGTTAGCGTGTCTAGTCAATACAGAACTGCCCTATACTTTGTAAATGGTACAGTGACAAGCCCAGACTACTTAAATAACATCATTAATCCAGTCATTGTGCATCTGCATAAACAACACAGGCCTAATTTCATTTTCATGGAGGACAATGCTCCAGCTCATTGATGATGCATCATTAGGGAATGGCTGCTGGAGACTGGGGTACCACCTGCACTTCCTCCAGACTTGAATCCCATCGAAAATCTCTGGGATCAGCTGAGTCACGATATAAAAGGTTCGTAACTCTGTACCCCAAACCTCAACGATCTTCATTTATCATTCATTTCAAATGGATTAATGACAAAAATTGAGGTTCCACTGTATGTTGGTTCCTTTATGGGGTGGAAGGATACAAGCAAGTCTATGAGATGGCTAGAACTCAAAAGGAGTTACTGATGCACATTAAATTCCGCAAGTTACGTTACTTCGGTCATGTGATGAGGCATGCACATGAGAGCATTGAAGGAAGTGTTATGACTGGACTTGTGGAGGGAGTCAGAAGACGTGGAAGACCAAGAATAACCTGGATGGATAACATCAAGACATGGAGTGGATTATCAGGTGCTAGCCTGCTACAAGCCACCAGAGATAGATGGCATTGGAGAGATGTGACTCGTCTGTGCAGCCTACCATCACGAAGCGATGACGGCGTGTGACATGACAGGATACATTTCAAAACTACCATTAAATGTACACAAGCTATATACACTTATGATAATATCACTAGAGATAGAATAAAGTGATTCTATGTAGTATGGCCTTTTGCACAACCCTCTCTCTCTCCCTCTCTCTTTCTGTAATGTTCAAATCTCTCCCTCTCTCGCACAGCTCGTCAGCTGTCCTGTATAAAGGTCACTACTGTTGTTCAATGATGGACTTTCTCCCTAGACAGTGTTTTCATGGTCAGCAGCACTACACACACACACAAACACAAACACACACAAATATATCCCTCAGATAATGAATTCAATTAACTGCCCCAAAGGACACTTCTGATGCTAACAATCAATGACTTTCAAAATGAGATCAATAATCATAACATAGCCCACAGTATATTGATTACACTTACATCCCTGAGACTGAACATCTGGTCAGTTTAACTTGATCCATTTATCTATGTTTCTGTCCATTTTCTAGCTGTTTTAGTGCTTCATCATTTTCAAACTTCAGTCAAATTTGCCCTTGACTTAGTTCTCAGTTAACCAGCACTCAGCCTCATCCTGTTCCACACATCATTAGGCTTACACCTCATTAACATTTACTGGTGCAAAACTGGTCTGTCAATCGGAAGATTCTCTAACGTTTAGCCTCCATGGAGGTGTAGTAGTAACTAGGCCAGAAATAAAACACCAAATGGAAATGTTGAGACTTCAACAGTTACTGTATGAGATAGGATGGTACAATATGTTTTATCATAATCAGTATATTAGCTTTTGCAATACAAATATGTAAATGAGCCCCTGAACCAATCACAGCACTACAGTAAACATGAACTGAACTAGGCTTGGGCTGATAGACATCATCGTGCATCATCAGTGGCAGACAAGACATCGTAATGTTGAGCCTCGTGATCCCACCAGACAAACCCCACTGCTCCCCCCCCCCCCACACACACACACACACACACTAGGAACGTAGGCAGTGAATGGCCAACAACATACAAAATAACAAGAATATTAATTTGTAGTACTTTTAGATTAATAGTAGATTATTAATGCAATAGTCACTGATAAAAAAAAAGTGTAAAAGAAAATTGCAGTATACCACCACCACCCCCTTAGATAAGCATTTCTTATAATGCCTTTCTGGGAATATATTAATGTAATCATATTATCAAAACATTTTCAGCCAGAAACAGACAAAAATGGTGAAAACTGAAACAGGAAAAAAATATAGTTAATTATAATTTATAGGTTAATTAATTAAAATATAGAATTATTACAACATTACCCGGTTGTTTCTAATAATTTCACAATTATTTCACCCTGTCACAGTTATTTTCCATATTAAATATTTTCACAGTCATTTTTATTTTACAAAGAACAAAATATACATTTTCCTCAGTTATCCTGAAGTACATATTTTAAATACAAAAGCAGAATTAATTAAAACATCAAGGGTCTTACAAAAACAACATTCTAACTGTTGGTGTTAATAAAGCTTTATAGAAGAGTGTTCAGTAATGTTTGTTTATTTGAGCTCGAATTGTGTCTGTGGTCAGTTTGGTGTTACTGAGCATGGTCAGACAGGGAACAAGACAGCTGATCAGTTAATCTGGCATTTCTTTGAGTTTAGACTTAACAGAATGAGAAATTGTTCATTTCGCTGATTTTTAATGGCAATAAACTGATAGCTAATGTTTAATAATTTCAACATTTCATCATAACAGCTATAAACATAACTATTATTTTAAAAATAGGACATATGCCTACAATGACATATCAAAATTGAATCCTGTTCAAATCATTTAACAACAGGGATTAAAACTCTTCACCTCTGGTCACAGAGCAGAGCTATAAACAGTGAATATGTCACCTGTGAGTGCTATAGCACAATGTATAAACCAAAAAAATTACCTTAGATTGCCAGCCATTCTCCACTGCTGTAGACATTCTTAAAGTACTTTTAATGACAGTTAATTCAAAAACACATACTAAAAACAATAAATAAATAAATAAATATTTTGGTTTAGGTATGTTTTAAAATTGGCCAAAAATGTATTTATTGTGTGTTGAATTATTACTCTCTCTCTCTCTCTCTCTCTCTCTCTATCTCTCTCTCTCTCTCTCTCTCTATATATATATATATATATATATATATATATATATATATATATATATATATATATATATATACAGGATGTCATAATAAAACCATGTCTACAATAGTAACTTATTAGGGGGACAATTTGACTTCTTGATTATGCAACAGGGATTTTATTTAAAAGTCATTTGCGACCACATCTATTGGTCCACTGGGCATGAATGAAATGTTCCTACAGTGTAAAGGGCAACTGGCCCTTCTAGACAGTGTAAAAAAATAAATACAAGTTGTGAAATTACACTTACAAGGTTACACTGAATGGAAACAGGATATAATGTAATCTTTTAGAATGACATAGATAGTTAAAAGTCACGGTTATCCAAATGTGTCAAATTTAACAAGGTAACAGCACCATGTCACTCTGCCCGTCTGGCACATAGACACAATGCACACAACACAGCGACAGAGGCCATATCTGTCTGCTTTATACTGGACATATACCCCTGCAGTGAAAACATAAGATTAGTCATGGTTCGCCTGACTGATGTGTCCTTTTCACATATTTCTAACCCCTTTAGTTCCCTTACATGAACCCAAACTGCTGAGGGAATTTTTATGACAGTGTGAAATCAGTGGACATTCTCTCATTTCAAATGATTTGTTCTGCTTTTCAGCTTTTACTTCATCAGAGTGAATTCATTAGTGATTCATTAGAATTAGTGATTCATTAGAATTCATTTTTAGCCTACTACTAAACCATGTCTAGTGATTAAAGATTTTAAAGATCAGAGCTGCGCTGTTGTTGTAATTAATTCCGATCAATGCTGGCCAAAGCAGTCGTGAGGTCTTGACGCTAGAGCTGACGCAGCAGGACAAAAAAGAAAAAGAGCTGAGCATCCTGCCAGAAAATAATATGCAAACAACCCAGAGACTTGCGTGCTTTAATGTGAAGCTCCAATCATTAGCCCTAAGTGTAGCTCATTATGTTCTTAGAGCCTCTGAAGAACCAAATCCTAATTGATCCTATCCTTGCATTTTGTAACACTCGAAAAATCAAAGACCTCTTTGGCTCCAATACTCCCGTTTTCTCTGACCGTGTCTCATTCAAAACCCGTTCAGCTCAAAGGACTGGAGAGAGCTGGCATGAAATAAAACCAATACCTGGCCTATACTGGCATAATGTCCTTTGTAGGGGTGGCTGATAGGACAATATGTTTTCTGTGGCCTGACTGATATAGAAATACAATTCTAATGTTCATTTTAAAGGGCTAAAAATTCCAATAGTCAATAATATTAAAACATAATTTTAGATTTTTTTGATATTTTAATTTAATATTCCAATCACATTATTTGATCAGTATCAGTGACTTATTACTATGAGAACAGAGTAATATATATGAGATAACATAATATCTATTAACATAGTTATTAGAACACTGGGAGCAGAGCCAGAATGCTATTTTGATGGTAAAGCATTAAACTTGATTTGTTGTACATTTGTTGTTATTCTAACTACATATTGTGCCACCAGTTCATTCTCATATAATCGAATAGGTAATTACTTGTCATAAGTAAAGACACACACAGTGGTGTCTTGTCGAAGGTTTTGCTCTATTGCTGGGAAATTACAAGCCCACTTTCTGTAGTGCCATAACCAAAGAAATCCCTAATTATTAGCAATATTTTTACCAATTCTGATACTGCAGGGTTCCAATATTATTGGTCAGATGCTGATGTTATTTTTATGCAGTGGTGAACTTTAAATCTGTACATTCTAGAAAAATTCAGAAGAGGCCGTTTGAGGCAACAGCCATCAACAACTGCATTACACAGCCCTCAAAATAATGCCAGGGTTGCCCCAAAATGACGATTGCTGACATCTCAACCTCTAGACTCCCCCTGGGATGACAAACAGAGCTGGATTTTTTTCCCAGTCAGTCCCTGTCTTTATTGTATGTAAAACTGCATTCATATGCACAGATGGTGGCAATACTGCCATAATAAAAGAGACAGATTAAGACTAGCTATACAGAGCCTATAAACAACAATAATCAGGGTACAGTATCTACAAAAACTGCATGGTCGTATATTCCTGGTTGACCATAATGGCATTGTATTTACTTTATGTGTTTTAACCAACTGTTTGTTTGTTTGTTTTTTGCTGGTACAATTCATCTTCTCTAATTTGATCTCAAGCTTAAATATTGTGACATATATCTATCATGAAAACACTTATTACATTTTGCCCATTTCTCACCAGCTTCACTTCACATTCTGCACAGTATTCACACAAATTCAGGACAAACATAAAGCAGCAATCTCAAAAAGGTTCTTAAGAGCTTCTAAGAATCCTAAAATTCCAACTGAGTTATTGCTTCGTTGATTGGAGTGCACTGCACTGCTGATTTGCCTTCTTCCACAAGTGAGATTGATAGTTTATTGATAATAAGCTGATTTGTCCCAAGTACGACCAGTCTTGGCCTTTGATAATCAATATTGTATTATAATGACTTTGAACTGTCAACAGACCAAAAAAGTACCAGCAATGTCAGGGAACTGCAGCCACATAAACCCTTACAATTGTCATAATGGGAACTTGTTAAATAAAAATACAAGTGAAAATGCAGAATATGGTCCCTTTGGGTTTAGAAGTGAAGATTCATGTCTTTTGTTTCTTCTGCTTGTAACGCCAAAGATAATGAGGTCCAGATAAAATGCTGAGGAGGCAGAAACCAAGAACTGGTCCACTGCCACTGACTGTGCTTGGCTAATTACCACAGAGGGTCTCAAGTGATGAGGCTAGACATACCGAGCCCCATTACTATTAAACAGCAATGCTTGGAGTGCAATTTTATTATCTCTTTTTGGTTTTCACAATGAGTTTGAAAGGCTGAATTTATGACATACAGTCAAGCACATACAGTGAAGCACCTGTCCATGTCCTAACATGTTCAAGGCCAACCCAAGGGCATGCTGGGATGTTTCCTATAAACCAACATAAATGTCATGATTGTTTACAGAAATCAATGTAGCAAAGACAGCACAGGCAAATTGGTTGTATTTGTATGCGTGTATGTATATTATAAAGGCTTGGTGTATAACTGTGCTTTCATTTTTCATGTTGTTCAACAACTCCATTGAGAAATTAATTGTTGCATTAAACCGTTCCACTCTACATGAGTCCATTAAACACTATATATTCCCAACAGCAGCAATAAGGCATGTATAACAAAAACAAGGAATGAAAACCCAAAGCCACATGAGAATCACTCTCATCGAGAAGCAGAAAGGTCTCACATTCATGATGTATGGCAACAATATTTGGAGTATATTGCACTGAGTATCCTTACAACCCAAGCTAGTTTTATTGGGCCACAGCTGCAACAAATACAAGCTACCACCATAGCAAGGTTGGACTTCTTTAGTTACATATTAGCTGTAGCTGTAGCTGTAGCTGTACTTAATATGCACTATATACATTTCAAATCACAACTGTAAATCTGTCAAACGTTCCTTACAGATGGCATATTTCCCTGTATGATGATATAATATCATGTCTCTTTTCTGCATGGACAGTATTTCAATATTAGCCATGCATCAGTCCCTCCACTGACATCCCCCTTCTCAAACAGAAGGCAACCTCTCATATGGCAGCTCAAGCATGGAGAATGTGAAAGCAAACATGAACAACAATTAGAATAGTGCAATTCATGGAGGGAAAAAAGATCATGTTGGTGTACAATTTGTATTCATCAGTGGTATTGGCATTGGACAGGGTAATCAATGTTTGGTAATAAGTCTGCATGTCAAATGAGGTCTAGGGTGCAGGCTGAGGCTGGGAAAGAGATATCAATTAAGAGAACTTGCAAAGTTCAGCAGCAAACGCTGAAGCTGCAATATCCTGACTGCAGTTCATGAACTAATGCCGCATGCAGAATACAAAACAATTACAGCAAGCCACGATGCAAAACAATATACCGTTTTGTAATATTCTTTACTTCATAATAGATGAATACCAACACAATGTGTAGGAATGAGCATGTTGCTATAGACTGCTCATTCATTTTAAGTGTGATGAATATCTCTCATATGCCATTTCCTTTTGGGATAAGAGGCATTTTCCTTTGCTGACATCTGGGTTTACCCAAAAGTTTTTTAAAATATTAACCTTCGCCTGAAGCACCATAGAGGTCAACAAGCAACCTTCCTGGCATATTGGGGGAAAAGACATTTTGTGGTTATTATTGCTACCACCACATATAAACCTGTTCAATGATAAATAACATGATTCTCCATGCCCATGTTTATTGCTTAGAAGTTTAAAACCTCACCCACCCAAAACATAAAAAATTAAACAATGTAAAACAGTGAAATGTCAAAAAGACGTATAGATCTTACACTGTAATAATTACTGCTCACCTTCACTACTACCAGTAAAATAACCTGCCTGTTGATTATATTTTTCTACGTAAGTGAATGTCGTTTTCAGTGGCCACTAGTGGTCGCTGTTGTCCTGACTGAATGGTAAACTAATGCAGGTGCCTCAATGTAAAGACATTAACAGGCTATTATTAATATACAAAATAACCTGCTTATGTTTCCCTACAAACCAGCATGTACATGAGTTTATAAACCAGAGACTAAATTAGCTTGAACTTAAACTGCTCTGCTGGTGTGGACAGTCTGTCATTTTAGCTGTGAAACAATAAGCTTAAAACACAAAAAACCTCACCTGAAAAACAGTATCGTTTCCCACAAATAAATCCCGAGTGCGTTTAATCTGCACATTTTGTCAGGCTCAGGAGCTTTTAGGTCAATTCCTTCTGTGATTTCAGACTTCCGAGGAGGTGCTGGATTCTTCTGGTGCTTGTTTCGGATGTAGCAGATCCAGAAAATGTTGTTTAAGACCATAGAGACGAGGCGAGCATTTTTCCAGACAGTGGCTATCGATTAGCACACCGTGAGGGTCGAGTTCAACTTAGAAGACCGCGGAGAGAGAGAGAGACAGAGAGAGAAAGATAGAGAGAGAGGAGAGCAAAGCTTGCTTGTAGCCGGAGGAGATTGAGGTTCACTCCGCGGGTCTGAAACACTTTCCTGTGCGCACAGCTGGGTGTTTTCAGTCTTCTTTAGTGTCCGGAACAAAACTCGGAATCCCAGAGAAGTTGTGTGAAATATACCGCCTGTACTGGAGCTTTTTTGTTCTCACGCCTTCAGGAGCATTGTAGTAACAAACGAGCTGCTCTCCAGCCACACTCGGGCGCAGGGTCCCCGCCGGCGCGGACTGATGTGCTTGTGCAGGTGCTCTTATTTCCTACGTAGTTGTTTCCCCGGGGTGACTCGTTACTGCTGCATGGAGCTACTTCCATTGTCTGGTCGAGTTTTAGTAAACGCGGCTCGTGTTCGGCTTCATATCCGCCTTTTTTCGCTCTCCGTCTAGAATCCCGGTGATAAAGACAAAGCAGCGCAGCAGCGCTTCTTCCATCGCTCAGGATCCCGGCTAACCGCTGCCAAAGCCCTCCGCGCTCCCTGCTGCAGTCATTTACTAAACTCAAAAAAGCAGCTCACCTTTCTGCACACGCCCACCCGCCGCTCTCATTGGCCCAGACGGAGCTCGAGACAAATGCCGCGTCTCCGGATTGGACGCCAGCTTTGCCATTAACATGCAGCTCTCCGTGCGATGCATGCATGGCAATAGCAATGCAGCAGCTTCAGCAAATTACTTTCCAAACGTATAGCTGCCACGCGCAGCTTAACCCATTCATGTCCATATGTGAAATAGGTCTAAAAATGTCCGAATTAAATCAGATGTTCACCATGGTCATTTTCACTACCCAAGTCCTGCTGACCTCCTACCTGCCCTGCACATTTTTACTACCTCATCACACCAGGGGCTGAAGCCTCAAGGCAACTTAGGACAGTCATTATCCACTAGGACTACTGTATTTTACACATCTTAGTCATAACTGGCTGCTCCAGTGATACAAAAGTAACAATTAGTAAACAAAATTTTAATTTACTTTAGATTTTATATTATTATTTAACTGTAGTTTATTATTTTCTGTTTAACTCTGCAGGCCAAATCTTAGGGGTTTAATACAGTAACTGCATGAAATAAATATTTTTTTTATAAAGCACCTTTCAAATTGACATACAGTATAATAACATATTACACGTCAATACTGATGAACAAAAAATGTAAAGCCTTTACATTTTTAGTCCAGAATTAAGTCTTATGACTTAAGGTTCATCTTAATACTCAGATTGGTGGCATAAGAGATTACCCTTCAGCTGGAAAGGAACCAAATGCTTATCATTTTGGACATCAGTAAAGGATTGCAGCAAAAAACTAAATAAATAAATAAAATGCAACATGTTTTAATGTTTCTTCCAAAATCTAAATATTTTATTGGGATCACAAAATAAACAACATATAGAAAGAAGAGGGTTTCAGTGTTTGTTTGACACTTACCTTTTGTTTGTTAGCATCTATTTCTTACATTCTGCACTGTAAAAAATATTTGTTGACTCAGCTTAGTCAAGTCATCTTTTTGCTTTGGCTCAGTTATGTTGTAAAGGCATGACATGTTAAGTTTAAGTTACATAAATTAAACATGCTATGTCGGTACAACATAACAGAGTCAATGCAAAAGATGACTTGAATAAGTTGATTCAACAAATATGTTTTACAGTGCAGAATGTAAGGAATAGATGCTATTTGACAAGGTAATGAGTATGTAAGCATTGTGTAAGACAGAAGTGTTATAATACAATAATAGAATATCATATTACATTAAAAGAAAAGCAGAACACTTACCTGATCATTGTGTATTAACTGTATACATATGCATGTCGTGACATAAACAATCAAACACTAATCAAGTACCATCTGGCATAGAATAGCAAAACTGCTGATGTGCCGCATTGACTTTAAGTGTTAGCCAAGTGCTGTGCTACAGCTAATCTCTTGGTTGGAAGATGGTTCTTCAATGGTTCTTTAGTAAAGAAAATGGTTATATATAGAACTATGAACACTCAAAGGTTCTTTGGTGAATGCGTTCTTCAGATTGATCAGGAATGTGGTATAGATGGTTCTATACAGAACCTTTTTGAAAATGGTTCTATATAGCCCCAATAATGGTTCAGCTGTAGTTACAATATCAAACTTGTAATAATTGAGGAACAATTTTTAGTGCTATAGAGCCATTTTCAGAAGGCTTCTGTACACTCTTGCACTCCATGAACCCTCAAAGAAACCTTTGCATGATTAAACAGTTCTTTGCATGGTGAAAGGGTTCTTCAGACAGACAAAGACTGTTTTGAAGATGGTTCTATGTGGAACCCTTTTGAAAAAGATTATATATAGCACCAAAAAGTGTATTGTTATTGTTACGATGTCAAGTGTGTATTTATAGAAGAACCCTTTTTTGGTGCTATAAAGAACCATGTACAGCACATTCTTCATCAATCTGAATAACTCTTTCATCATGCATGGGTTCTTTGAGTGTTCATGATTCTATATAGAACCCTTTTATTTTTTACAAAAGTAAAGTGGTTCTCACAGTGCGTCTACAGAAAAGAAACCCAGGTTTAGACTAATCTCAGCTATTCTTACCCTATCATGCTAAAATGAGTTGTTAGGCATATATGGGTTAACAGAAAAGTGTTAAAAAAGACTTTGATAGTATATTTATAATCAGCACACAAATTTATTTTAAGATGAGCATCACACAAAATGAATATTTTGATAATATATGACATATGTATAAGACTCAGTATGTATGTTAATATGTAAATTGCTATAAGAAATGTAACAGTTTCTATGAAAGTTCTGCAGTCTGGACACAATGTGTAACTTTCATGCCACCTGTCTTTTATTTATCCAAGCCAATCGATATACAAGGCTCCTGGAGGGGACACCTAGTGTGGGACTCTGCACTGCTCTTCTCACTGAATTCAATTGTCCACTGAAACGTGATGCAGTTTCACACAGCGGAGGATGTGGAGCACAAAGCAAAATCCCCCAGTGTTAAATTCACTTACAGTGTTCATTTATGTCCTACTGGGCTTAAACAAACACTGTCTGAGTTAAGTCAACACTGGGAAACAGTGCAACATTTTTTGGTAGAATGTAGTGAAATTACAATAAGACAAATACTGTAGTTAAGAAAAATAGCCCCTCTGGCCAGAGATTATTGACTAGTTGTATATTACTCTATATTTGTATAAAGCATATTCGATTTGTAATCATCATAATCAACACAAAATGTATCAGTCTATGAAAACTGAAATAAACAATGAAAATGTGTGTTGCTTATAAACCTGAGGCAGGTGTAACCTGTTGTTATGTTTTGTATGGCATGGCCATGAAGCATTATATCGAGGCCATAAAATAATAAACTGAGGTCACAAACTAACATTTCAAAGTTAAGTTCCTTGAGACCACAAGTAATTTTTGCTGATATTTTAATAAATTAACTAATCTGTGCATTTGAAATACTAATTTGTGGCCTCAATTTATTATTATTATTGTTACTATTTTATTAATTTATATTGGGGGTGGGGGTTTGGAAGAAAAATAAGATGTATATTCAATTAGTAGAAAAAGTTAAATATTTAATTAAAATGGTAAATTCCAAATAATAAAACTGGGTGGATGGATGGAATGGTTGGATTGATGGGTGGTTGAAATAGATGGATGGTTGGGTGAATGGATGGATGTGTGAATGAATGGATGGGTGTGTGGATGGATGGAATGGATGGATGGATGAATGGGTGCTTGAAATAGATAGATGGTTGGGTGAATGGATGGATGTGTGAATGAATGGATGGGTGCGTGAATGGATGGGTGGGTGGTTGGAATATATGGATGGGTGGATGGATGGATGGATGGATGGGGATGAGTGGATGGATGAGTGGGTGAATGAATTAATGGGTGGGTGGATGAATGGATGGGTGGGTGGATGGATGGGTGAAAGAATGGATGGTTGGATGGATGAGTGGGTGAATGAACTGATGGGTGGGTGGATGAATAGATGGGTGGGTGGATGGAATAGATGGATGGATGGTGAATTGATGAATGGATGGGATGATAAGTGGTTGGAATATATGGATGGATGGATGGATGGATGGATGGATATATAGATAGAAGGCACATTGTTTTTAGATTAGGTCTTGAACACAGTAACAGAGTGACTAATGTGAAATACTACAGGGGAAAATCATTCAGAAGACAGCAGCGATGACAGAATAATCCATTTACAGAAATGACAGTAAAGGTGTTGTTTTCATTAATAAGCCGACGTCCATTGATTGGAACAAATAAAGAATGCCACAGGAGAGCCAACCAATTTTGAATGTCAGCCACATTGGCTTTGCCTGTCCGCTCTTTATGAGATGGTTTTATGTTGTCTCAGATGGTGCTTGTCTGGCTGTGGGTTTTTATTAAAGCCGAGCTGTGTTGTTACGGATAGCCAGTAGTTCATAAAAAGTAAATTTGCACAACAGAAAGTGGTGCTTTGCAATGTTTGTGTCAGGAGGTGGAGTGTGTGTCAGCTGTGTGAGGTGAAGATCATAGGGAAAGACATTTGAGCAATGAGCTGTTAGAGAACTTTGTCTTTGTCAGGTGTTTAAATGTTCAGTGCAGAGCCAATGTGGGGCTGATCCCCAGTTGTTTCATTTGACCACAACTAAATCAAAAGTTAATTTAAGAACAAAATGTAAAAATCAAAAGCAGTAGAAATTATATCACCAAGAAATTATATTTACATTTACATACTTATTTTTTCATTTAATTTATTTATAATTTACCCGAGCTGCAAGGCTAACGTTGCTAACAAATACCAAATCTCAATAGTTACCTAAATAGTCAGTCTTTTTTGTCAAATAGCCCAGTCTTTTTCTGTCATCACCAAAGCATGTCTGAAATCTCAAATTGTAACTGGTACAAGACAGATCTTGGATCAGATTGATCCTAGGCCAGTACTACCTACTTTAATTTTGCTTCTTCAAAATGGAAGACACCGCATTAGTTTATTTTTAAAATACGTTTTAAAGTAAGTCATACTGTGTCTTAAAACACACTGGCCTGGTTGACAGCTTTGTTGGTGCATTTTGACTGGCCATTGTATCTGACTATTTAGTTCTAGTGTTTGTTAGCAATGTTAGGCTTAAAGATCTAATTCTAAACTAATCATAATTTGTACTTCAAACATACCATGGCAGATCAACAACATCTGAGATATGTGGAAAACTATCAGTATTATGAGATACAGGCTCATATACAGACAATAAACACTATGAGCTAATATCCAACCATGGGTTAAGTCTGATCTCGGATTAAAGTTCATTTCAAATGGTGAATTACTATTGGAAATTCTTTATAGTCACAGACTGGGAACTGTTATTATGTTTGGTAGTGCTGTAATAAGGAAAATATTTTCAAATTTATTAGCTTTACTTAATACTCTTATTAATCTTGGAATAAAATGTTGATAGTTTCATATAACTTTTTAAAATGCTGGAAATAATCATAAAAATATATAATTGCAAGCTGGCACGCACTGACATTTCTGAAGCCAAGTTTATGCTTTCCTCAAAAATGAGGAGGACAAAACTGGAGTTCCATTGGATCAGCTTGACCTACGCCTACTTATTTATATGCATTGAAAATGAGTGAACAAAACTGAAACAAAATTGAATTCTGCAGAAGCTCAAAACATCATTAAGGCTGAGCTCTCTCGAAAGTCAGCAACAGTTCTGCTTTAGCTGTGACTGGGTCTGAAATTTCCACTGCTTTCTTCTTATTGCGGTCTACCTATATCAACACCCACAAGTGCCTTCAGAGCAGCCGGAGAGCATACTCCATTCTCAACAGTGTAAAGGAGAATGGCAGAACAGGTACACCTGTGACTGGGACTGAGCATTGAGGAAGAATAGCTCACCAAAAAAGAAAGATGAAATGCTAGTCCTGAACAGAAACTGACATATTTTCTTTATCTGCACTCAACCATTTAACCTCATATTACCTAACTGCACTTCATTTATGGATCTCCATATGTAGTGCCCTCCATCCCTCCATTATCTTCCACTCAATCCTGGTCAAGATTGCGGTGCGTCCCCTTACCCTTCACCATGCACAGTGCAGGGCATTTCACTACTTTAGCTTAACCCATGACAGGGCATCAATCTATCACTGGGCACACACACACAACACACACAGGACCATTTACAGTAGATTACCCAGTTCACCTGACTCTTGGAGGAAACTGGAGACCCTGTAAGAAACCCACACAGACACAGAGAGAACATGGACACTTCACCCAGATATAGACTCATATGTGGTGCCAAAATACTTTCAAATTATATAGATACTTAATCGATGGATGTATGGGTTGGTGACAAGATGGATGGGTTGGTTATTGGCTGGCTGGCTGGCTGGCTGGATGAATGGATGGAAGGATGGATGGATAGATGGATGGACAGATAGATAGATAGATAGATAGATAGATAGATAGATAGATAGATAGATAGATAGATAGATAGATAGATAGATAGATTAGATTAGATTAAACTTTTGCCAATGTGGACTGCACGCAATAGAGCTTGACCTCCGCATTGACCGTAGGGAAACACACTAGGTTATGAGAACATGTGCCTGAAGTGGTGGTTAGGTGCTTTGCTCAAGGGCACTTCAGTCATGAGCTACCCGTGGATTGAACCGGCAAGTTTCTGGTTACAAGACCAGATCCCTAACCACCAGGCAATGGATGGATGGATGGATGAATGGATGGATGAATGAATGAATGAATGAATGAATGAATGAATGGAGTGAGCAAGAGCAAAACTAAATGTTTGTAGTCCCAACTGTCTAAGCATTCTCTGTCCAGTCTGACTACCGGTACTTCTTGTTTTCTTACAAGCCAGAACAAACAGCATTAACGCTGTAGAAAAGTTACATTTGTCTTTTTGTTTGTTCTATTCATCTCCTGTTTCATTTCTAAACCTCAGATGCAGATTTTTAAGGATGATTAACCAGTCAATTTTATTCCCTCACCTGCATCTACTTCTTGGAAAGTTGTTAGGATGCACCCTGATGGTCATGGGCCCCTAAGCAAATGCTTAAGTAGCTTATTAGGTAGAACCAGAACTGACTAGAGGGTTATAAATCCCCACCAGCACTGGACTGTGAAGCAGTTGAACTCTCTTCTCTGTAGTCACTCTATCCAACATCTTTGGAATGACCTGCACTAGGGTTTGTGACCCAGAACTAGTCATCCAACATCAGTAACCTGCAAAAGCACAAGGCATTATATAGATACAAAGTAAAAATAGAAAGTGTGAGCAGCAGTGTGACCCAAAGTCTTAAATGAACCAACAACAAGTGATCTTTAGTAGACACAAAGGAACATGAACTTATTTATACAATGATACTTATTAAAAATGTTTAAATCAACATTAACAATATTATTATTCTGGAAGCATGGCTGGACTACTCTTAAGAATGCATTATGGGCTTTTTGTCTTTGGGAGAAATGTCTTGCATTTGTGAAGTGCATGGTAAATCTACCTGTCTTAGAGTGAAAGATCACATTCTCTGCTTCTCATCCTGGCTCAGTATGATTAGAGAGAGTACATGTAGGTCATGCCGAGTGATGCATCATAAGAAGACAGTATGAGATTGTGGCTTTCTCTACAAATTCCTTTGAAACTACGATGAAGCCTCTGTTAGGAGACTTGCATTACAAGAAGCCCTCAAACTCCTATTTTGAACTCCTCTTGCCAGTTCAAAACACTGTTCTCTCATTTTGTGATTTGATATGGTCCTAGCTTGTTAAAATACATCAAGGTTATTTGATATGTGTAGGATGTTTTCTGTTGGAAGTTAAATGGGAGCTCTGTAGTTATAGTTTATGAAGACATGTTCCTACCCTGAGCTGAATCTTAAAGAAAAGCAGGCAATGCTATGCAATGTCATGCAACCAGCAGCCAGTAAAAGGAGTCACATTTAGGTAAATATGGCATTTGGAATCCTGCCAGATCACACCAATGCCAAATTTTCCCATCCATGGAGAAATAACTCTGGCAAGATATTAAAGTGGGAGTAGATCTTAGCTTACTGCAGAATGTACTTAATACAATCATCTCTTACATAAGGAGGGAGGCAGATGCCTGCCTGCCTCATGAATTTTAACAGGTGCTTCTCAGACCAATGCAGCTAGTCATGATGCATGCTTGGCAACACCATAGGAATGCTTTCACATAATACAGTACATGGCTCCCTTTCTGCAACCAACCTTAACCTTGAGCGATAGCACATCTGCCATTGGTAATCACATTAAAAGCCACATTTCTTCATATTCACGTAAGGGGACCACATTTTGCAATCTCCTTAATTTAGCCAGACTGATAAATTGTAGTGTTGGTCCTCAGTTGCTGCAAATTGTTGTGCCTTTGGCACACAATGTCCTTGAGATTGTCATTCCGAGTGTTGCTTGTCATGCTACTTATATGGATCTCCATGGAATTTTGAATAAGGACCAAAGTTCCTGAAGATGAATGTTTTCCCCTTTCATTAGATGGTTCTCTCATGACAGTGATGAATATTAAACACTATTGTTTATATACAACACCAGACATTATTTAAAATTTGTCTGCATTGTATTTTAATACTAAAGTCGTCCAAACTATGAATAAATACATATGGAATCATTTAATAAACAAAAAAAGTGTTAAACAAACCAGAATATGTTTTATATTTTACATTCTTCAAAGTAGGCACCTCTTGCTTAGATGCCAGTTTTCTTGGTATTTTCTCAGTCAGCTTTATGAGGTAGTCACCTGGAATGGCTTTCAGTTAACAGCTGTGCCTTGTCAAGAGTTCATGACTTGCATTTCTTACCCTCTTAATGTGTATGAGACATCAGTTGTGTGTCTACTTTGAAGAATCTAAAATCTAAAACATATTTTGGTTTGTTTAACACTTTTAAGTTTACTACATGATTCCTGGTGTGTTCCTTCATAGTCTGGATGACTTCAGTATTAATCTACAGTGTAGGAAAAAAAACAAAAAAACAATAAAAACACTCTGTGAGAAGGTGTGTCCAATCATTTGACTTGTACTGTATTCCTCAGTAGTATTCCTATGGCACTGCAGTGGAACCACTAGGTTATTGAGCAGGATACTGTTCCACCATTGTCAACGATTGGTGAGCACACCTGGAAATTGTTAAAAGGAGGAATGGATTATGGTTGGTAAGCAGAGATGGGAGGCTGTGAAAAACAGCTTGTCAGATAACAGAGGTGTACGGCTGAATTTGTAAATACAATGAAAGTTTTATGGTCTTGTTGCACAGCCCAGCCGTAGTTTTATCCCTGTGAGCCGGCGTAATACCACCTCACTCTCAGTCAGAAGATGACCTCTAATTTGAACTACAGCACGGAGAAAGTCCATGAATAATTCATCAGAGTAGTCCGCTTGTGTTATTGGTCTGGGAAGGATACAATTACATCCCCCTCAGGTGCTAAAGTTTTTATTTTTTATTTTTTTCACTAAGAGGATGAAGCTTACTGATCCTCAGAAGAAAAATCAGTATATCACAGGGTATCCCATTTTTACACTATACAATAAGAATACTAATACTGTATAATTTACACTTCAATAAATATAATAAACATTGCTTGTTTTAATATTCAAGATTACCAGCTTGTTCCATCCACCCAAAACTGACTTATGTTTTGTGGTTGCATCTTAAAAAGTCCATATCATCCAAAACCTAATTTTCTTCAATTTTCCTTTAAATTAAGGTGATGACATATATCATCTTTAATAAAGGTTTTAATCATAACAATTGCATACACATACATATTTATAAGCTAAGTTGCAAAAACAGTCCATTTCAAATTCACTGCTTTCATGATGTCACATACTATTGCATTTGCATACCAATTTACCAATTCAGCCAGCCAGGCACCATTTGAATGCCATACAGGGCAGCTAATCAAAACAGAGATAATTTACATATTTCGGTCTTAAAAAGCTCAGTAAGATAAACAACCTGTTTAATTCTAAGGGATTGAGAGGGGTTAAAAAATTCAGACAAATGACATAACTGAACCTCGTAAATGTGCCAAATAACTGACTTCTTTCAAGCATTAATAATGCCAATGATTACTCCAAATTGCTCAGTGACTGATGCTGAAAGCAGAAGAGTAATGAATTTGGCTGTGTGCTGACTTCAAACATTGTGTGACCTCTGCATTAACATCATTGATTAGTAGACACTCCTCTACTGACCTTTGACAAAGGAGTTGACTGGACCAATACTAACTCTAGAATATAGACAGATGTTATTCTTACTACCATTTTTAGCCTTTTCAAGTGTTAAATACATGTAGAGTATCAGTCAAAAGTTTGAAAACACCATCTCACTCAATGTCTTTATTTGTTTCCCTACATTTCAAATTAATACTAAAGTCATCCAGACTATGAAGGAACACATAAGGAATCATAAAATAGTAAACTTAAAAGTGTTAAACAAACCAAAATACATTCTTACATTCTTCAAAGTAGACACACAACTGATGTCTCAAACACATTAAGAGGGCAAGAAATGCAAGTAAATAAAAAAGTAAAACTGTTAACTAATAGCCTTTTCAGGTGACTGAAAAGCCAACCGGGAAAATGTCAGGATGTGCAAAGCTGTCATCTAAGCAAGACGTGCCTACTTTGAGTAAAATATAATATAAATATAATATATAAAGTAAAATATCAAACATATTCTGGTTTGTTTAACACTTTTTTGTTTACTAAATAATTCCTTATGTATTTCTTCATAGTTTTGATGACTTTAATATTAATCAACAGTGCAGACAATTTTTAAATAATGAAAAACCATTGAATGTCCAGAAGGTGTGCCCAAACCTTTGACTGGTACTGTATATTTTGTCTTACCAGCTAGAGTCTCATGGATGTACATACCATAGCAGGATGTGCCATTAATGGACTTGCCAAAGATGTACATTGTATAGATGGACATGTCATAAATGGACATGCCATATATGGACAAACCATAGATGGACATGTGATAGATGGACTTGCCACAAATTTTCATGCCATAAAAGGACATGCCATAAATGGACATGTCATGAATGGACATGCCATAGAAGGACATGCATTGGATGGATAGGAAAACCATAGATTTTCATGTTATACATGCAGTAGATGGACATTTAATAGATTTTCATGTCATATATGGACATACCATAGATGGATATGGCAGTCAATGAAAAGCTGCTTTGATGAGAAAAAGAACTAGACTTATCACAAATCTGAGCAACATCTACCTGCATGTATTTGGCCTTGACTGAGAACTGACCTGAGTAGGTGTGTACAATACGAGGAATATATTTTCATCAGCATGATAAATAAATGAGATTATGAGATGCTTTGTGAGTATATAAAAAATACTACTTCTAAAACACTGTAATATTGCACATATCACTAAAGAGACTGTGAACAACATTTATGTTTGCTGCTTTACTGTCCATTCTGATTACCTATATATGGCATTGTATATCCTGTAGCATTATATTATCATTATCATGATCAATTACGATATTACCGTATGTCTTTCTGAGTGTATATAATAGGAATTACATCTACTGCATTTATCTTACAAAAGTATGTATTAGCAAGTTCTAAATTCTAAAAAGTTCTAAAATCTAAATCTAGTCTAAATATCTAATATTTTTCAAGATGATGTTGTAAGCTTATTATATGATAATGTATCTAATGTAACTTAATGTATAACTAGATATTAATTAACTTTGCTAAGTAAAATAAACTCACTGTTTAAGCAACAAGCAAAATTATCTACCAATGCAGTGAGACTATTATACTTAATAAAAGTACTTAAAACAAGTTAGAAATGTTAGTCTTATATAATAAATATAACTTTATCAAATTGAGAATGATTAGACTAAAATTAAGATGACTTGGGGTCAGTTTGTTTTTGCATCCAAATTACTGAACAGTCTATAAATAAAAGAATCATTGCTGTAGTCAACTGCATAACATGACATGCAAATCAACTGACGTTAAGCAGGTTGTTGATGAATGATTTAATTGTTTCAGTGTGGGCAACTTAAAGGACAAGGCTAAAGTGGCCAAATGTACTGATCAGCTGTCCTACTAACTGTTTGTCCATACTCAGTAACTCTAGACTGACCACAGACACAGCTCTATCACTAATAAACAAATATTGACGGTTGACAGAATATTAGATTTCATAAGAGCCATCACATGTTTCAGTTCTTTCTGCTCTCTTGTATTTACATTTACCTCAACATAACTGATGAAACATACTGTTATTGCAAAATAAACATGTGACTGTGACTATCTGTAATAATTATCTACAATAATCACAATTATCAAAAATAACCATGATTGGGCAATTATGTAATAATTGGGACAGCCTGACAATCCATGCAGATGCAGCACATTGGTGATGGTTGAGGTGATTCTCTAATGAATATCTGAAATGTCAAAGAGCTTTGAGTTTAGAAAAGCACTACAGAAATGTAAATATAAGTAAGGAAGTCTGTTATATTTAATAATGCTTAAAGTGACACTGATGTTTTATATATATAGCTAGCCCACACATTAGACATGGTGATAAAAGGTTCATGTTTTTCAGCTCCAGGTGGTCCTATTCAATTGGCAGTACTTCTCTACAACAACTAGTCAAGCTGTGTGTGTGCATTTATCAGCAATGTGTGTAACTTAACGTAGCTGAATATATTCGTTACGAGGGGAGTCCACATAAATTTGCACAGAAGGTTTACCGTGTCAACAGATTCTGTTCATGTAATATGATATTATGGGATATTTTTAGCTTACTGCCTACCTTTAGCCCTGAATAATCCAGGTATGATTGTAATTATGATAGCAGGTTTAACTTGGTGCATAGACATATTTGATATGACAGGAGGAAGATTGATAAAGCTTACAGGCCAGGATGAAAGGGCAGTGTTTCAGCCTTCAGGTTTTTCTGCAGCACTGAATAGGAATTCTGTCATTAACTCTCTGTCGGCGCGATAATTGGCAAGGTCAGTGGCAGTTGACATCTGCTTGTCCTGCTAAATGCTATCAAACAGATCTGAGTGGCCCGAGAGAGAGAGAGAAAGAGAGAGAGAGAGAGAGAGAGAGAGAGAGAGAGAGAGAGAGAGAGAAAGAGAGAGGAGTCAGCCAGAAGAAGCTGCGAGCTAAGACAACTCTGCTGAATCGTAGACTCTCTTGTCCACCCTGCAGCGAGGGAATATACTCATTACAAGTGCCTGCTGTGCACTGAGAGATGCCATAATGTAGACTCAGTGTGCTTATTGCAGCCCATATTACACACGTCTCATAAAGCTGAGAGAGGATACAGGAATTTCTAAGGACATTCCTCACTGTGCTTCATGAAAGAAATGCTCTGTTACTTAATATGTGCATTCTGAGTGAGGTGTGCATGTTGCTCATGTAGTTATGTTGTAGTTATTATCATTTTTGCCATCATGTGTAAGGGAAGATAAAATCAAATCTAGTCTAATGGCATTTCCTGAACAGATTGGAATAAAGCTATATATATATATATATATATATATACACATTTCTTTCCTGCTGTTCTTCTATATTGTTCCATGTAGGCCTCAGCCCAGCTGCATTCCCTAAGGGCATTATGAGCAGATGTAGCAGGCAGGAAGTCAAAACGAGTGAAAAAAGAAATAGCTGTGTTCTGCAAAAAAAAAAAAAAAAAAAATCGTGCAGCACTTGATGAGTCATCAAGCCAGCACCACCTCATACAGCATTACATCTTACTATGTAAATACAGCCTTCTGATAAACAGTTCTCATTAACCTGCAATTAATATACACAAAAATGAGTAAGTACTGTATCCCAACTGGAGACAACATTGGAAAATATATGTCTACTTCCAAATCTGCAAGAATAAATTCAACACCTGTTTTGTTTATGTGCTGATATTTCACATAAGTCCATTTTACTCTTTAAAAATTCCTGCTGACCTTTCAAATATGTCAAAATGTTATAAACAATGTACAAATAGACATGAAAATCACTTTTCAAAAAAGGTACTTTGTACATTAATATGTACATTATTACATAAAGGTTTAATTAAGCGTTAACTAATGATCATATTCACTAGTTTATAAGTATTAATTCTTCTCCTGGAAATGTTGCCTCATTCTTAGCTTCAAACATATCATTATAATACTGCTTATTCATTATAAACAATTAATTGATAATTTTTCAATGGATTACATTAACAAAAATTAAAAAATCTAATTTGCTGGGTGTTGGTCTGAAGTAATGTACCTTTGTGTGCACGTGTGTGTGTCTGCCTATGTGTGTGTGTGTGTGTGTGTGTGTGTGTGTGTGTGTGTGTGTGTGTGTGTGTGTGTGTGTGTGTGCTTGTTTGTATTTTGCATCAATATTACAATTATTTTTGCCCTCCCTACTGTGTGAATTCAGGTTTTAGTTTTTGTTAGATTTTTACCTTCCTGGAAAAAGTGGTTGTTTGAAACTGCCTGATGGTTAGTTTCTGAATATTCATATAGCATCAGATATTTAATTAATTGTGTAATTTTTGATTGTGTTTGATCAAAACACAACACTGTGATGAAGGTTTCCGATTTCCTATATGTAAACTACAACTGGTCAAATTTTAGGAGACTTCCTAAATAGTAATAAATAACTATTCCTAAATAGTAATAAATAACTATTCCTAAATAGTAATAATAGATAGTAGTGCTCTGCAAATGTCTTGTATATTTATGTCTTTTTATGCTGTATTCAGGTAGTCATACTTCAAAGTGGAAAACTTTTGCACGTGTTTGCGAGATGTGATGTATATTGCAGTCATGCACCTTTTCTGTAAGGAAAATGAGAGCAGGTTGTGTAGGTACATGTTTTTAGCAATGAGAAGATTCCTTGATATTTGTTGTTACTGTCCAACTGTAGCAGCTGACATTTTGTAGAATTCTGCAGGATATTTTGCAGTGTTTGCTTTCTTCATGTAAACTCTAAAAATAATGGAAACGGTGCTATGGAAGCACACTTTGAGGCTCACTACATTGGGGGAAACCTTTAAGAAACTCCAGAAACCCCTTTGCAAAAGTTGTTCTCTGAGGAACTTATGATATTTTCCTTAGAAAAACACAAACTGAAGCCTGGTGCTTAAAACACTTTTTGTAATGCACTGTATTGCTCTTATATTGTGTATAATAGTGTATCTTTCTTTCTAGGTTTTAGTAATGGTTTTGTTATTTAATTCATTACTGACCTCATATTTAGCTGTCATGTAGTGCTCTCCACTCATAAAATAATACAGATCATATTCTTCTGTAAACTAGACTATAAACTGTATATTAGACATGAAAAACAGATATCTGCTGCGTAGCCATAGCTTTTTAAAATACATAGTCAAAGTTGAGTGTAATGACTTTGAAATTGGGGGGAATTACTGTGAATATTAGATTTAGTTAAATATTGTCATGCCATTTTCATTTGGCCTTAGTCATGTTGGAGACATTTTGAGCAACCACAAAATAATAGTAAATATTGTTCAGAACTCACTGTTTGTAGTTTTTAATACATATTACAATGTACTCTTTAATGCAGTGAAATATTATTATATTATTGTTTTTTGTTTTTACAATAAAGTTTAAATGATTATCTTTTATCCGAGAACAACTGATTTTGTAGGCAATAGGCCAGCATATAATCTTTAAATTAATAAAAATAATTTAAAAACTATAAAATAACCTTACATATTTGCAAAGGACCCCCTGTTCATAACCTTGATTCTTTTTGTTCATGAAAATTTTATTAATTTACAAAAATAATAATAATAATAATAATAATAATAATAATAATAATAATAATAATAATAATAATAATAATAATAATTAATTAAAACATATCACTTTTCTCGGTGGGACATGTTTTTGCAAGTTTCAAGAATCAGTGAAATGTAAATGATGGAACCAGTAATGTATTGAAATTTTGCTGCAGGAGATTCTAGGTTGCTGTCAGTGCTGTAACCCCTTCATAAAGGAAGGTTTCGTTAGGTACCACAAGTTCTTTAAGAACTCTAGTGGATATTTAGTTTTGGGCACATTTAGTCAATATGCACACTGGTCAGACCTTCCAACAAGGACATTGTATTTACTAGTTAACCATCTTGCACAACCTTCCAATGCCCACCAAATACAACATTAGGCCCCGTTTTTGCAACAAATGAAAACTGCAGTGGTAAAGTAATGTGTAATGATTACTTTTCAGAGAAAGTAATGAGTAAAGTAATCCCATCACAGTAAATTGTAATGTATGACTTTTGAGTACCAACCTCAACCTTGTTCACAACATCACATGAGATAAACTTGACTAGGCTGAGTATATTCTTAAACACTAGATCTGCGGATACATTATGTGTTGTATTAGCTCGTTTCTCAGACTTTAAAACAACAGCAAGCTCCAATTCTTTTCTTCTTTCCAAATTACCAAGCAAACCCTCGCTCACACTGACAGGACTAATTTCGTCCTGCGTTGCTCTGAAAGTGAGAGTGACATTACTTAACTTCAGAGCCTCTGCTCAGACTGCAAACAGCCTAATAAACCCAGAGGTAAACACAGTTTGCAAACTCCTCTTATGTTCCCCCTGCTGATTATTGGAAAGTTCGTTCATTTCATTGTTTGATCAGTTCTCGGTGGTGCTGCACTGCAGAAAGCTTCGCAACTCCATTGTAGCTGTCACGTCCAGTCCCATCAGGGTGATCTCACAGGATGCAGGCCAGGGTCTCTCCGCTAATTATAGTGAGTGCTTTGTTGTGCACTCTGCAGCGCACTGTGAGATGGTTTCTCAGTGGTCGTGACGTTCGCATCAATAGCAGTTTGAGGATGATGGATTTTCAGTGCCAGCAACACAGGCCGCTGCTTGATTATAAATTCGCCACGTCCTGTGATGCTAGAGGTACATGTAGAAGATCAGACATGAACCACATAACAGAGGAAAAACAAGTCAAACCCTTGGGCTTCAGGCAATTTTAGAAGTCTGAAGCTGGTTGACAGCATCATTCTTCATGGCTGAAGAACAGCCCTCAGAGGCTCTGTGTCAATGAGTAATCCTTCATTAGTGAGATGATGTTCTCATTAGTTCCTTTGTTCACCTGGAGGCAAAAGGGGGGAAAAACTTTGGCTACTGCAATACCTTACATTTCTGAATTCCAAGTAAGTGACTAAATTCTGTCCTTTCAAAATAGACATGGAGAGAGAAGCAGAGAAGTAAACATTTCCTGGCATGGCAGTGCCTGGAAGAAAAGTGGGGACGGGTGGGGTGGTTGTCGGGTGAGGGTGGGGGTGAGAGGTGGTTAGAATACGGAGGCGTGTATTTTATGGTTTCATTTAGTCTGGGACAGGCTTCTGTTGCAGGCCTTATCCTACATCGGATCGTGATGAGTGGTGATATATAGCAAGGCAAGATTAATACAATTTACTCAACAGCTTTGCTGTACAGCCTGTTATCAATATCAAGGACCTCGCCTGAATTATTCTTTTATCATCTCCAGCATCTACGCCTGCAACAGTTTTGTGGCCAAGGCTAGACTACAGAAAAGATGAGGTTGTTGTGAGGGATGTGAATGCATAGAGATGCTTAATAAGACTTTGCCCAGAAAAAAATTTGATTGCTGTTTGATGGCTCAGGAGACTTTTTAGGAGAAACGGGATGAGACTAAATGGACACAAGGGGTACCTGTGGCTCAGATAAACATAATACATAACTTCAAAACTAAGAAGACTAGTTTTGAATGAACATTACTGTTACTATGTTGGCAATCTGAGCACATGAGACTTGATATCTGTATATTGATATCTGTACTAAAAATGGGGGACATGAGATTGCTGAGAAATATCTGAGAATTTGTGTTTCCATCTGACCTCTTTGTTATCTAGGAGAAACTACTGTGCAGGAACTACTATGTTGCTGAAAAGTTATCACATTCTTGACTTTTTCTTCTCATATTGGAGTTTGGACAGTCATCTAACTGTAACAGTCCATCATATCAACTTACTATAGACCAGCAGCTAAAATTATATCCAATGTACTCAAAGTGTCACATATTCCTGCCTACATAGATTACTGCCCCCATACCTCCTAAAAGTGGAGCCAGATGCTATTGCATGAATGGCATATTTAGGGTGTCAGCCTACCAGCAAACCTGTATACATTTGTGGAATAATTGAGTGGTTTTTTTTTTCCTTTTTATCACAATCTCCCATATTTTGCATGGATGATTCAGCACCTGCCCATTGACCTTCAATAGATTTTTGTTATTTTACTATAGTATATACTCAAGTACATAATAATGCATAAAAATTATGGATTGTGATAACCAGCCATACGATACACATTCAGCTTGATTGTGTTTAGGTTAAAAATGCTGAATTATTGCTTTAAATGTCACTTATGCTTTTGCATAAAGTGTACTAAACAAGTGTTTATATCAGATGTATGGTGCCACATAAAAAATGAGAAATATTATGAAATTTTGTTTATTTAATTTCAGAATTTTATTTAAAAAGGTACATTTTCATATATTTTATATTCATTACATGTAGTGACATGTCAAGAGGTTTAGGTTTTTTATGTTGATCAGTATGACATTGAGCTCCAGAAAATATAAAAAGAATCTAGTATCTCAAATTATTAGAATATTTCATTTAATTTATTTAATTTTTTATTACTATTCAAACAGTGTCAATGTTAAAACAACAACAACAAAAGATTAGAACTATATTCAAATTTTTGGAGGATTAGTATATCATGTTATTATTTATAATACCTGAGAATTCACTGCACAATCACAATAATACTTAATACTAATAATAAATAATATTTTATCATATTATGTTATGCAAGACAAAGAATTAATATGCTGCAATAGAAACACTTACACATTGTCATTAGCAAAACATGTATCAGAAGTACTGTTGAAAATTCAGTAACACAGATGTTGTGCTAAATGTGGATGGGAAAATTCACTGATTAGGGTGGGAACAGATTTAGTGTGAACTCAATATCTTGCAAAACAGAAGCTCAGAATATGTGCTTGTCAACAATGCACACCTGCGGTTAATCCGTAGAGGTAGCCTGAATATAGGTGAATATATATATATTTTTTTTGTGCAGAGAACAAACTTCTGCACACTTTCTATATTTTCTGAATTTAACTGAATTTGGAAAAGTATAAAATGTAAAATTTGGCTTTGCAAAAGTTAAGGCACCTTTCTCTATGTGTTGATGTGCAGAAAATATTTTCATATATTCCATGTAGAAGTGAAATTACACGTTCATTATTTCCACTCTTTGCTTACTGGTGTTCAAACATACTATTGTACACTACACTACTGTACATACCACTACGTACACTACTATATATTAACACATACTACACTACTATATATACTACCACATACTGCACTACTATATACACACTATCACATACTGCACTACTATATATACTACCACATACTATATATATATAAACCTTGCTTAGCCTTACTGGTGTCTCCCCTCGGCTTAAGCATTAATGATTATACATAGAGTGCTCAGAGCTTTTAGGAACATTTGTGCACTAATGATTGCTCAGCAAGCAAATATGTTACAGACATTTGTCTGGCACCACATTATGGCATGTAGTGCTGTAGCACAATGATACTTTGACATGAATTACAAGGCAAATAACCTTGTTGACATTCTAAGTAATTCTAGAGCCTTAAAGTAGAACAAGAGACACTAAACCCCAAGGTGAAGACTTACCAGACTACCTACTTTAGCAGTCTCAGAAATAGCCTGCTATCTGGTTTTGGCTTTGCTAATGCACACTGTTGAAGTAGTAAAGCATTTTAAAGTCTTATCCACTACTGTTTGACCATGTTTTGCTTTTTATGTGTCAAAGAACTCTCAGCAGTCTATAAAATCACATTACTAGGGATTTGTGCTAGCAGCATACTCTTTTCTGTTAAATAATTTAGATACAGAGCTATGGCTATTTGATTTGTTATGCTTAGTCCATAATTTTAGACAGTTTGTACACTTTTATTCCTTACTATCATACTGCATAACTTACATTATTAAACTTTCATTAATTATTTTCATAGTGGTCATTAAATACTTTATACTTTATGTACTTAGTAATTTATAGTTATGTATTAAATTTCTCATTTTAACACTAAATATTAAATCCTGCTGGGCCCATATTCTACTTTTTTAGTAGTTTAAATTTTTTTGAAAAGCCTACTTTACTTTTTATTTGTGTGGTTTTATGAGGAAAAACTGTATATTGTTTCAGAAATATACATGCTGTTTTTGTTAATGTACCTTTATAATAAATGTAAATTAGCTAAATTTTTGCTGTCTGTCATGTTGTGCCTCATTCAAAAAGCAGTTCAGCCCAAATCACTCAAACACTCCAATATGAATGAGCTTACCAAACTACTGTAGACTTAATAGATAAAACCTAAAGAAAAATTGAATAAAGTAGACTTAGTAACCTCAAAAACAATTAATTCAAGAACTCATAATGGACTATTATTCATATTAGTTTCAGTAGATGGACCATGAACTGAACAATGGAACTTTAACAATATTTTGACAATATGGAAGAAGCAAACCTTTGGCCACAATGCAGTGTACAGTATGTACAGGACAGACAAATAAATTTGACCTGCACCTTTTTCCCATCCATGTAATGAATACACACATACACACACTAGTAAGCAACTAGTGAGTTGTGAACAACCCCGTTATCCATAGTGCAAAGGTAGCCATTGAGGGTTATGTGTCTTGCTCAAGGGCATTTCAGCCATATCCTGCTGGGTAATACCAGGTTCACACTACACAACTTTTTGAGTCTTTGGCTGTTGTGCCGTTCACACTACACAACTGGTTGAACTGTAATCATGAGTCTTTGACTTGTAGTGGCTTTTTACACTACATGACATAAAAATGTTCATCTTAGGACATTGCAGACTTACCTGGCTACTCTCTCTCCAAAAACATGTCACGAGAACAGAACTAAACACACGTGAGAACTAGCGATGCCATGAAGGAGATATGCTATTTTCCAAAATCAAGAAACAAGTGATACAAGTTGTTATCACTGCGCTGATTTGCAGCAACAAAAGAGAGAATAAGGAAAATATATGGATAAAGTTCACACAGAATAGTCCCACCTATTGCCAGCATTATTTCATCTGTCCATTGCATTGATCATAGATATAATTACATTATTTCAGAGAGAATGTGTCAATTGCTACATGGTCCTCTCTTTACATGATCCCATTGGTTGTAGGTAGTTACTGCTCTTGACTCACAGTTGCTGACTGGATCAAACATTTAGCATGCAAAATATTTGCTAGGCATCTGTAACTCAAGGGCGATAACCTGGCGATGACTTGATGAGCATCTTTCAGCAGTTCACATCACACGACTGAGCGAGTGCCAAGTAATCCCAGATCCGAGCAGAGGTTTTTTTCTTCAACTGGAAAACTAGGCCAAAATCATGTAGTGTGAACTAGGCATAAGGGTACCAAACTGGTCATCCTTTCTATCCAAAGCCAGCTTTATTAATCTTTAGGCCACAGTTGCCCCCAAATCATTATATTTTCAAAAAGTGAGGAAAATTATTTTGGGTCCTTTAACTAAATAACAAGTTTGCAGTTATCAGTAGTCTTGTGTTTTGTCAGTTGATATGTTAGCGTTTTTGGTCTTTCTACATTCTGCATTGTTCTGTCCATTTTCATTTAGTTCACAATCCAGAACTGCTTTCCACCGTGAGCCTTAGTAGAACACATTTTGTAATGCTCCTCCTTTTTGACGTCAGTACAACGAGAGCAGCCACAGAGACTGAAGATATGTAGCAATCGATAGAGCAATGAAATAGCATTCTGGATGAGCTGTCAGGCTTACAAACACCAGCCCACAGCAATGGTTTTGAAGTGAAAAGATACAGAACATGTTTAGTTTTTGTCAAGCTGTATCATTATGTTTTTGCTCTAACAAGGCTAACAAGACTCATACAGGAAGGCTGGTGAGGTAAAGGAAGTGTTATGGGGCAAACATAGCACAAGAGTTGCCAGAATACCCTGAAGAGAAACAGGCCCTGAAGCAATGTGTTTCTGGCATGGCTTCATCTGTTTCAAATGATTTCATTTTGTATTGCATCAGACACCGAGGCCACATACATTGAATAGCCATAACAATAATATGCTATATGTCCAAATGTTTGTGGACACCTTTTCTACTGAGTGAGCTCAGCAACTTTAAGTTGCACCCTCTAGTGACAAATATGTACAAATGCACACAAACAGGTTGTCTAGTCCCTATGCTGCCAATATAATAGAACTCTGTGGAGCAGATAAACATGAATGTATTGGCACCATGTATAATGTGTGAGTTAGAGGGTTAGAAAACCCTGGAACTGTTCTTTGGAATAATGGATCTCCATTATTGGGATGAACTGGAGATGAGATGGGGTGGTGATCCTCCAACATCGTGACCTAATGCTCCTGTCCTTGAATGCAATCAAATTCTCAAAGCAATGCTGCAAAATTAGTAGAAAGTCCTCCCTGGAAAGCAGCATGAAGTCTGTTTTAATGCCCTTGATTTCAGAACAAACAACGAATGAGTCAGTGCACCAATACCAATGCTAACCCAGCTGATCTAAACCAACAGAAGGGCTACTGTATCACACACTACTGAATTATTTACAGGAGGAATGTGTGGTGCTATGCACCTTGAGACTATGGGGGCTAGGTAGCTACACATTGGTCAGATGGTTTTAATATTTTGAGATATTAAAGTTTTGCCTTTTCAGTGTGTAGTTTGCAGTGGTGTAATGATTTTAATTAAGTGAAACTAAACATGAAGTCAGGTTTTAAGTCAATGTCTTGATGATACACAGCTGTAATTACATACTACGCAGTTTGCCTCAGAATTTTCTTTTCAAAGGTCCCATTACAAAGTACCATAAATCTTGTTTGTCTGTAAAATAGTGATCTTTTAAAGGAGAACTCCATTGAATTTTCAATATTTGTTTTGCAAAGTTATTAGTTATTCTCAAAGATCAATTTGGCTCATAGCTCATGAAAATCAGAAATCCAGATTCTCAAGTTATTCAAATATTTTATTTTGACTCAACATTAAAACAAAAAAGACTTGAAATATACACTTTACATGAAATTAATATTGAATATATAAAATTATGAATATAATTGAACTTTTTCATCATATTCTATTTTTTGAGATGCATTAATAACTTCAGTGTGTTTAGGTGTGGGGGTTTTGCATTGTGGAGAAACATACATATTATTTACGTTGGTAATGATAATAATGCTATGTGTTGTTGACAATACAAATACAGTCACTTTATTTACTAGTGAACCTACATGTGCTTTCTGAGTTTTTATGATAGCAGTAAAGTAGTGGTAAATGGGAAAATTATTTGGATAATGCATGTTCCTCTCCACCAGGCATATATATTAAAAACAAAATTTGAGCCAAAGCCTTTTTAAATATAAAGCTATTGTGAAACAATATCTTAGGCAACAGACAGCATATTTGTAACATATTTAAAACAGTGCAACTGAGCTATAAACACTCACAGGCCTAGTTTTTACAAATGAGACTCCACTGGGATAAGACAGTAGGTTGTATGAAGGTGTTCCTAGAGACTTTGGGGGCTTATTATGTTCCAGGGCTGCCACAGCATAAAAGCTGCTCTTTAGAATACAGAAAAAAAAAAAACCTTAACATAATTCAAAACTGCATCACTCCTGAGCAAATGTATATCAATACACCTTTAATAATATGGCTTATTTGGATGGATGCATCTCTTGGCTACAGACCAGAGCTCATGCCCTAAAGGTGACTGATAACTTCATTAGACAGACACTTGGGACTAAGTAACATGTTTCATTTTTCACTTGATGTGCTGTAATCTAATTTATCAATGTGTGTTTGTCATAATAGAGGGAAAGCCCCATCACAAGTAACAGCTTTCCAATAAACAGTGAATATATTGAACACCATTTTCTGTTAGTAGAATTACCAGGATTCCACAGGGACACAGCAATGCACTGACTATTACTCCTTAATTCTACTTAAAGACTTCAATTAATATGCAAATAAACCAGCAACATGCCGCAATTATATCTTTACTAAACAAATGAAACACAAACTACAACTGCAGCTGGAGTGGGTGTAATGTAAAAAGCCTTTAAGAATAAACATTTTCATGTTAATAACCTTGTAATTACAATGGACTTGGAAAGTTCATAGTGCAAATATTCCATATACGATTTCTAAATCCACAGAGAGAAACAGACCATAATGTCTTCTGGTATAAAATTATTATTCATGTTATGAATTGTTTTGTCTAGAATATGTCCATTTGTAACATTTTGCTACTTTCTACTCACCAAAGTTCCAGTATAAATAACATTAATTATTTTTAAAAGGGACATGTTGTGGAAAAACTCACATTTCAGTGTTTTACACATATATTTGGACATCTGGAGGGCCTACCAATATCAAACATATGAAATAAGACAAACCAGTCTGTTTTGACAAGAAATTCAATCATTTAGACTTGGGCTCCCCTTATTGTGCAGTAAGGGCAGTCATTACAATTAACACCACCTTCCCCACTTCTGAATATCTCCACCTACAACTTGCAAATGCAGCTAAAGCATTTTGATTTTGTAAAGCAGAGAGAGCTAAGCACTGGCTATTCGGTACAGAACCTGTACATAAGTGATAACCACTTAGTGTCTGAGTGCATTTTCAAAACTGGGTCAGTACAACACAGAACTCTGACAAATTACAGCCTAATTTGAATTGTTGATATAAATAAAAGAGCGATATTCATCCTCACATAAACAGATCAGAATTTCATTAGCACAGCACCCCGAACTGACAGTTGGGTCCATCTCACTAAAGTTAACAAAGATTAAAAGCTCTTCAGCTTTCTGTATATACATTACAAATGCTCAAATATCAAAACATTTATGGTGCTCCACTGTAAACATGTATGCACACATTTTTACAACAAACACAGAAAAGTATGAGTATTGTGATTACTCTTCACAGTAATGAGTAAAGTAATCCCATTACAATTTCACAGAAGGTACTAGTCATTTGGAATAGATTTGTTTTTTGAGAAACAACCCCCACATTGGCATATTGTCCTTGCTCTGAATGTTTATCTCCTTGTGGAATTGAATATATATAAAGCAGGTGAGCCCGGCATACAGTTTGATGTTCTTCATGTCTGTAAGCAAAGGACAGAAAATCAATTACTGTATGCTGATCACAGTAAAGGTAGAGGTCATCCGTGAAGGGTTGAGTGTCGATAAGATCAGATATAATCTACAACAAAGTCTATTGATCACAAACACCAATACACATAGATTTGTACAAACGGTCACATTAGTATATGACAGTAGTATACAGTGAGGAAAATAAGTATTTGAACACCCTACAAATTTGCAAGTTCTCCCACTTAGAAATCATGGAGGGGTCTGAAATTTTCATCTTTGGTGCATGTCCACTCTGAGAGACATAATCTAAATGAAAAAATCACAATGTATGATTTAAAAAAAAAAATTTTTGTGTGTGTTACTGCTGCAAATAAGTATTTGAACACCTGTGAAAATCAATGTTTATTTGGTACAGTAGCCTTTACAGAGGTCAAATGTTTCCTGTAGTTTTTCACCAGGTTTGCACACACTGCAGCAGGGATTGTGGCCCATTCTTCCACACAGATCTTCTCCAGATCAGCCAGGTTTCTGGGCTGTTGCTGAGAAACACGGAATTTGAGCTCCCTCCAAAGATTTTCTATAGGGTTTAGGTCTGGAGACTGGCTAGGCCACTCCAGAACCTTGATATGCTTCTTATGGTGCCACTCCTTGGATATCCTGGCTGTGTGCTTTGGGTCATTGTCATCATTGTCATGTTGGTAGACCCAGCCACAACCCATCTTCAATGCTCTAACTGAGGGAAGGAGATTGTTGCCCAAAATCTCACAATACATGGCCCCGGTCATCCTCTCCTTAATACAGTGCAGTCGTCCTGTCCCATGTGCAGAAAAACACCCCCAAAACATGATGCTTCCACCCCCATGCTTCACAGTAGTGATGGTATTTTAGGGATGGTATTTTTCATCTTCCAAACACGGCGAGTGGAATTAAGATCAAAAAGTTCTATTTTGGTCTCATCTGACCACAGAACTTTCTCCCATGATTCCTCTGGATCATCCAAACGGTCATGGACAAACTTAAGAGGGGCCTGGACGTGTGCTGATTTAAGCAGGGGAACCATGCATGACTTTAAACCATGACGTCTTAGTATATTAGCCACAGTAACCTTGGAAGCTCTCTTCAGGTCATTGAACAGCTCCTCCCGTGTTGTTCTGTGCTGATTCCTCACCTTTCTTAGGATCATTGATACACCATGAGGTGAGATATTGCATGGAGCCCCAGTCCGAGGGAGATTGACAGTCATGTTTAGCTTCTTCCTTTTTCTAATAATTGTTCCAACAGTTGATCTTTTTTCACCAAGCTGTGCGGCAATTGCCCCGTAGCCCTTTTCAGCCTTGAGAAGGTTTACAATCTTGTCTCTGGTGTCTTTGGACAGCTCTTTGGTCTTAGCCATATTAGTAGTTGGGAATCTTCTGATTGTGTGGGGTGGGCAGGTGTCTTTATGCAGCTATCGACCTCAAGTAGGTGCTTCTAATTTAGAATAATAATTGGAGTGGAGGTGGACTATTTAGAGACGGACTAACAGGTCTTTGAGGGCCAGAATGTTTGCTAATTGGCAGGTGTTCAAATACTTATTTGCAGCAGTAACACACAAATAAATTATTAAAAAATCATACATTGTGATTTCCAGATTTTTTCTTTTAGATTATGTCTCTCACAGTGGACATGCACCTAAGATGAAAATTTCTGACCCCTCCATGATTTCTAAGTGGAAGAACTTGCAAATTCGCAGGGTGTTCAAATACGTATTTTCCTCACTGTATGACAGTAAGCATGTGCAGGTAACATATAACTGCTGACTAAGCTTGAAGTGGAGGTAGTGCTCTATAGTGCCAGATACTTCCTGGAAAGGAGAAAAGATGTGTTGCTCCAAAATGTATTAACTGACCCATGAAGGACTGCAAGTCCCCTTTCTGCATTCTGCTCTGCAGAGCATCTCTACTGTTTACTATGTAAGATAAAATAAGCAAAATTATCTATTCAAAGTAAGATTGTTATTTGCCAGTGAAAAAAGACACCTTAAATCAAGTAATAGAACATCTACAAAAAGACTAAATAATCAGAAAAAGAATAATAATCAGGTACTGCACTGGTACATTTCTGGCCAACATTGTAAATGAAACCTGAAAGGTACAGTCGTTAAGGTCCAGTTGTGTACCATAAAGGTTCACTGCATCGACTTTTCCAGGAGAAAGGAGCACATTTGTGTCTTTAACTGAACATTTCTAAACAGTAAAATAAATGTAAAAGTCTGGAGTCTGGAGAAAACAGGGTGTATGTAGTCAATACAATCTCTAATACATTCATTATAGCACAATCTTATTCAAATATGTTCCAAAATTAAAGGTACTAAAGACATAGTCTTCAGGGTTCCAACCCAATGACAGGAAAGGTACTGTCCCAGCAATGAGGCAGTAGTGTTTTTGGTTCTTTGAGAGTATATTATTAATCTGAAAATGGTAACAGGCATTATTCTAGATACATTGACTAGATTTAAGATAGTCCACAAGATATTCTGCAGCATATCTCAAAACCTAATGTCCTGGGATTTGGTAAGTTTCATCATGCGCATTAATTAAAAATGTAAAAAATCTAATCAAAAAATGTTTGGCATACTGTGCGTCACAATCTCCAATTACACAGGACCAATTATGTTCTCATGAACTGCCAGCTTTGTCAGGACTGCACTAGCAATCTCCCAATAATTTAGCAACAGGTACGCCACCTGGGAACATCCAAGACTGAATTTTCATGCATATTCAGTATCAGGATTATATCCAGATATGGATGGTCTACATGAAAATGTAACTTTAGCATAAAATATACTAAACAATACATATGTATACTTGGCATTGTAGATACTGACTAATATGCCTTTGCAGGTGAAATTTTGGGGATTTTGGTGGCTTAATCAGGCCATATCCTACATTTTTGTCCCCCTGAGTTTCACTTGTAATGTTGTCATTTTATGTACCCGAAATAGTCTACATTTTACACAACCATTTCCCAAACTTTACCCTTCACAATTATAGTGTTTTAAACAAGGACAGACTCTCATTTTATTGAAAAATACTTTCATACAGTGTTTTTAAGTGCTCAATTCATGATATTCCCCACAAAAATCTCATTATATCATAATTTCATCATGATTATGATATTGTCATTTTCCACACCTGTAGTAATGAGCTGACCATCAAATTAAATTGTATATTCCAGTTAGCATAGAGGAGAGTATAATGCTAGTGAGAGACTGAAGCCTGGGCTGTTATTGGACTCTCCATGCTCTCATTTAACACTGTTTCACATCATCCTGCCAGAAGCTTCCACAGCAAAATTATTCCCTAAACTCTAC
>BRDA01084592.1:0-16216 GCA_036984385.1 Crenuchus spilurus
TAGATGTCATTGAGAGCAGAAGTCCTGCCGTATCTTATAACCCTAAACTGAGTGGTTCTGTATCATCTCCACTCTGTACAGGAACAGCTTTAACAGTGTGTGCTAAAGACTTCATAGCAAAGACTTTTACTGAATAAACAGATGTGCTGGTTAGAAATTGTGTTTTTATTTCTAAAGCATAAAAAGTGAGGTAACTCTTTTCTCTCAGTCACTAACCCTACATTGAATACTGAGAGGTGACCACTCTTTGTTCATTGTTTATAGAGACCAAATGGGTGTTTTGACATATTCCTGGGCCACTAATCCTCCAATTCTTGTGTGTATGAGATGTGCTGTAGAAATAAATCTGACTTTTCTCTTCATTCATTCATGTTTATATAGAAATATAAAGATAATTTTTTTGGGGTAGAACTGCACTGTGCCTTTCCTGTCACTATGGAGGAACCTTGAAGGTTCTCAGCTGGTTCTATTTGGGTACTGACTCATTGTCAGTCCACTATGTTTATTATTAGAAATGATGAGTTCAGTTTAAGAGGTTAAAGCTCTGTTCTAGTGAAGATTTTCTAGATGTCATTGAGAGCAGAAGTCCTGCCGTATCTTATAACCCTAAACTGAGTGGTTCTGTATCATCTCCACTCTGTACAGGAACAGCTTTAACAATGTGTGCTAAAGACTTCATATTACACACAGACATATTTTGGGTGCTCGTTACATTGTTAATGAACTTACTTTTTGACTTTAACATCGACTGACGTTTGTTACATGTTCTCAAAAGACGTCATCATTTTTAAAACTTTCTTTAGATGTGTGAAGACATTCACTGTTTGCAGACATAAGCAGACATCTGTATGTCTCTCCAATGTTGCCTGTATGGTGGTATCGATGAAGACAGAGTGATGTCATTTGCACTTTATATTCTTATTACCATATACATCCGTTTAGAAGCCCCCTCCCTAATAGAAGCCCCCTCAAACTTTTTCTAAAGAAAAAAAATCCTACCTGAACATACACAACCTTATTGCTAAGATATGGACAAGTGAGCATATATCATTGGACTTTAGGGATGCCCTGATCATCACAATCTACAAGAGAAAAGGACAGAATACGGCAATTACAGAGGAATCTCACTTCTGTCGATAGCAGGGAAAGTTTTAGCAAGCAGCTGAAGATAGTCGCAGAAAAGGCTCTGCCTGAAAGCCAGAGTGGCTTTTGCCCAGCACGAGGAACAATGGACATGATCTTTGTCGCACGGCAGCTGCAAGAGAAGTGTCAGGAGCAACACAAGCTGCTGTACATGGCCTTTATAGATCTTACAAAGGCCTTTGACAGTGTCTCACAGGAACTGCTGTGGAAGATCTTGGCAACCTATGGGTGTCCTGAAAAGTTCATTTCCATCTTGAAGCTTCTTCATGAAAATGTGGCCGCACAGGTCATGACCAGTGCAGGTCCTGCGGATGCTTTTGGTGTACAAGCTGAAGTCAAACAGGGATGCATCATTACACTGACACTGTTCACTCTTTTTATATTGGCAGTGATGAACATCACACTCAGCTGCCACAGGGTGTCGAGTACAGGTTAGATGGCCAGCTGTCCAGACTGAGTCACCTGAAGGCTAAGCGCAAGACAGCTTTTAATTCAATCATTGATCTTCAGTATGCGGATGCCAACTGTGTTGTCATTGAGCGAAACAAACCTTCAGTCTACTTTAAACGTGTTTGACATTGCATATAGGAAAATGGGGCTTCCAGTCAACTTGAAGAAGACAAAGATCGTTTACCAGCCGGCCCTGGGCAGCATCAGTCACCTGCCATCGAGCTATGAGGAGAAGTGCTCAAGAACATCAACAGCTTTGCGTACCTTGGAAGTTATCTTTCAAACAGTGCATGCATTGACTCTGAAGTGCAACATTGTGTGTATTGCTTGGCCTCAGCTTTTGGATGACTGAAAGGATGGGTTTTCCACAATAAAGACCTAAGAAAAGAAACCAAGATGCCGGTCTACAAAGCAGTAATCCTGCCCACTCTCTTGTATGGATCAGAAACCTGGACAGTGTACAGAGGGCATCTCAAACACCTAGAGACATTCCATCAAAATGCCTCCACAACATTTTGAAGATCAAGTGGGAAGACTACAGGACAAATGTGATGACAAAAATCGCCTCAGACAGGACACATGATTCAAATGGACACCAGTAGGTTGCCAAAACAAGTGCTCTTTGGGCAATTAAACGATGGGGAACGGATGAGAGGAGGCCAAAAGAAGCATAACAAGGATCTCCTCAAATGCACACTTAAGGGTTACAACATCAAGGTTGGCATGTGTGAAGCACTTGCGCAATGGAGGGTCAAGTTGGTGTCTCATCAGAGATGGAATCGATCAGTTCGAGCGGGATGGCAGAAAACTAGTGGAGGAAAGACAAGAAAGAATGAAAACATGAGCAGCCATGTGGCTCGATCTGCTCTCCCAGCAGGACTGAGCTGCTCTCAAAGTCTGAGACTATGCAGCAAAGATCGGACTAATCAGCCACCTCAGAACGGATTCCATTGACGGATTATCCAGTTAAGAAAGTTGGAAGATAATCATCCTCGGCAACGAGGGATAGCAAGTAGTAGCAGGGATGTTCGCACCACCTTCTGCAGAGCTTTCTGCTCAGTGGAAGTGCAGTTCCCATACCAACTGGTGATAGATCCCATTAACACACTGTCCACCAGTGTGTCAGTAAGCTGCCCTCCACTGTGTAGGCCTCCTTGTTGTTGTTGGAGATCAGGAACACAATTATTGTCATCTGCTCTAAACTTACACTTTCCAAAAAACTACTTTTAGATGTGCTGATATATTGTAAAAAAAACACACTCTAAACATTTCTAGCAAAGACTTTTACTGAATAAACAGATGTGCTGGTTAGAAATTGTATGTTTTTATTTCTAAAGCATAAAAAGTGAGGTAACTCTTTTCTCTCAGTCACTAACCCTACATTGAATACTGAGAGGTGAGCACTCTTTGTTCATTGTTTATAGAGACCAAATGGGTGTTTTGACATATTCCTGGCCCACTAATCCTCCAATTCTATGTTCGGAATTTCAATGTGGTTATCATATGAATGACAGATCACATAAGTGGGCAGAAAAAAGCTGCACTCTGACTCGTGCTGAAAAATGTGTCTCTGCTTATTCATGCTTCTAACAAATATCTAAAAATATATTTTGATTCAACCTATACAGTATATGTTTGAAAAGTAGGCACTTTAAGGGTACCAGGGTATAAGTTTTGTTTCTATGATAAAATGCAAAAAGTTTTTGCAGAATTTTGTAAATATACTGCCAGCTGTAACGATGACTCTAGAGAGTTTAAAAGGTTCTGAGGTTATTTTTTAATAATAATAATAATAATACGTTACACTTATATAGCACCTTTCACAGACTCAAGGACACTTTACAACCAGTGGGGAAAAAAGCAGAACAATGGGAAGTGGGGGGGGGGGTTTAAAGAGAATGAAAAGTGGTAGAGAAAAGGTAGGTTTTTAGGTTAGTTTTAAACACAGGAAGAGAGGGAGGTAGTCTAAGACAGAGAGGCAAGGCATTCCAGAGGGTAGGGGCAGAAACACTGAAGGACCTGCCACCCATAGTGGACAGCCTAAACCTTGGAACAGACAGAAGAGCAGAATCAGAGGACCTAAGTGGGCGTGGACGAACATAAGACTGTAAGAGAGCAGAAAGGTAGGATGGAGCTAAACCATGCAATGCCTTATAAGTGAGTATAAGGATTTTGTATAGGATACATTCAGAGACAGGTAGCCAGTGAAGCTGATGGAGAGCAGGGGTGAGCAGATTTTCTAAGAGATTTTCTAAAACACTTCTAAGAGGTTGTTTGTGTCAAGATGTTTTAACAGTTGTGAACCAACAACCTTTTCTAGAACCTTAGAAATAAATGGCAAATTTGAAATAAGTCTAAAATTTCCCAAAAGAGTACAATCAAGGCCTGGTTTCTTGAGCGCCGGAGTAAATGAGGCCATTTTTAAAGCACTAGGAACATGCCCACAAGCAAGAGATAGATTTACAAGATGGGAGACAGCAGGTGCAATAACAGAAAGACACTGCTTCAGTAAAGTAGTGGGTGCAGGGACAAGATGAAGTATTAGATTTAGAAATAACCTGTGTGATTTGAACAGTCAGTAGGAGAGAAATTGGAGAAAAGATTACAACAGGGGTTTAATGTCGAGGATGAACATTCAGTAGGAAAAACACTAGGAAAGTCCTGATAGAGAGAGTCAATTTTGTCATGAAAGAAATTGAGAAATGCAGTACATTTTTCAGGAGAAGAAGAGACTGATAGAGCAGGAGGTTGAAGTAGTTTAGTCACCATGGAAAAAAGACGCTTAGGATCATGGCCAGATCCATTGATTAACTGAGAAAAGTAGGCAGAGCGAGCTGAATTTAGAGCATCTTTATACTTGATCATATAATCTGAATAGGCAAGAGAGTGCACAGTTAAACCAGTTTTTTTCAGGAGATGCTCAAGACATCTGCCAGCAGTTTTCAGTGCACGAAGCTCAGATGTAAACCAAGGAGAGGAGTGAGTAGCAGGCACAGTTCTGGTCTTAAGAGGAGCTAATTGATCAAAGATAGAAGAGACAGAGTCATCATAAAGAGATACAACATCATCAATGGAGGACAGCAAACAAACAGATGAAAGTGAAGAAGATTTGAGATATGTGGAAAAAAGCACAGGATCAATAGCAGAAAGATTACAAAAGGAGACAGAAGTTGTAGACCGTGATTTAGAGCAGGAAATACAGAGGTTAGCTGTAATAAGCTTGTGATCTGAAACACCAATAAACAAACCTGAGACATCATTTACAGAACAACCAGCATAACAAATCAAATCAAGTGTATGTCCAAGCTTATGGGTGGGAAAATTGACATGTTGTGTTAAACCAAAACAGTTTAGTACTGATAAACAATCTGTAGATACAGAGGATGTGGAGTCCAAGTGAATGTTAAAGTCACCAAGTACAATCAGAGATGATGACATGGACCTGATAACAGAAGGCACCTCACTGAGTTCTGATAAAAAGCCAGCGATGGAAAGTTTAGGTGGCCGGTAAACCAGCAACACTATCAAGGTTCTGGTTACAGAGACACGCAAAGCCATATATTCAAATGTGGACACCTCATGCAATGAACACAGGCTAGCATTTATTTTTGATTAAGGATAACAGCTAGGCCCCCACCTCGCCCTGATAGCCTGGGTGAACATAAATAGCTAAAACTAGGAGGAGTTGCTGCATAAGATGGAAATAATCACCTGGCATTTGCCAGGTTTCACTTAAAAACAGCATGTCCAAGCATTTTTGACCAATAAGATCATTAAGCAGTGTGGCTTTGTCTGTAAGTGAACGACAGTTGAGTAAGGCGAAGCTGAAGAGACGTTGAGAAACTGAAGAAGTTGGTGGAGATGTGACCGGTACTACACGCAGCACACTAGCATCACAACCTCTGTTGGGATCCCACCTCTTACACCTACGGCCAACAGTCCAGACAGTAGGGATACTGGCATCAGACGACTGGAAGAATGTTTGCTTATGTCTCAAAGCACGATGGACATAACGGGGACGTCGGGCCAGACCAATGGAGCGGCAGTAACTGTAAGTTGAGTCCAGGCGGTAGCGCGAGTAAAGTGAACGAAGCTCATCTGGAGTATCAACAGTCTTATATCCAAGGCCAGAGCCGTAAAAGCCAAAGAGGCAGATGAAAAAAAGGAGGAGTCCAGGTTAATACATAGTAAGTGGCAGATAAACAACTCCTAGCACGTGAGCTAAGACTATGCGTAACTACGTTAGCCAAGCACCACAGTCCGCATCAGTCGGAATGAACAGGCGAGCAAATGAGAAAAACTCACTACAAAGGTGTAGGCTCAGGGGAGAGGGCTCGCAGCAGCACACTGCAGCAGGGCAGCCAGTGAGAAGTTAACAGCCGACAAACAATGTACAGTCCTCCAAAAAACAGCAGAGCAGTCCCCTGAGAGCAGCAACACTCCAGAGTCAAAAAAGTTGGGAAGTAATCCCAAACACAATGAAAAAAATAGGTCCAATATAGAAAAAAAAGAGAAGAAAATAAAAAACAAAAGTCCAATAAGAAGTGGCAGCACTAAACCCCTAACAGCTCCCCGGGCGCCGGTGGATAAGGCTGCCCACTGCTTTGGGCACAAATTCTCACAGCCTACTGTGTTCACTAGTGTGTGTGTGTGTGTGTGTGTCTCACTGCACGAATGGGTTAAATGCGAGGTCAAATTCTGTTGTGTGAAAAATCACATTGGCAAATTGGTTAATCTGAATTATCACACACTACACAATAAAATATGTGCATTTTGATGTTATTGTGCCAATAAAAAGTGTTAAAAAGTGTGAAAAAACAACATATCACATTAGCCATGCGGGAACATTTTGTGTATTTTTGTGGTAATGTGCAAAGCCTTGAAACAGAGCTGTGTGGGCAAGGCAAGCCATGTGTGCCTTATGATTGGTTAAGGAAAGCTTGCATAAACTTGACTCACTAATAGCCCTGCCCATTTCTTGGAGATGAGAAATAGTGGTGACATTTGCTAGATTTTGAGATGTTTTTGAAAAGACAGACTTTGTACTTGTACAGTGCCCTCCATAATTATTGGCATCCCTGGTTAAGAAGTGTTCTTTGGCTTCTAATAAATTCTTTAAAAATAATAATAATAATAATATAGGACAACAATACAAAAAAGATAAAAATCTAAGCTTTAATTCAAGTGACTTTATTTGGTGGGAAAAAAATCACACATTAAGAAATAAATCTTTTGAATGAAATCATGTGTGGCACAATTATTGGCACCCCTGGTGTTACTACTTTGTACAACCTCCTTTTGCCAACAAGACAGCACTTAATATTCTCCTATAACTCTTAACAAGATGGGAGAATACAAAAAGAGGGATCTTCCACCATTCCTCTTTGCACAACCTCTCTAAATCATCCAGAGTCCTGGGTCTTCTCCTCTACACTCTCCTCTTCAGCTCACCTCACAGGTTTTCTATTGGGTTGAGGGCTGGGGACTGAGACGGCCATGAGAGGAGCTTGATTTTGTGCCTTGTGAACCATTTTTGAGTTGATTTGGCCACATGTTTAGGGTCATTATCTTGCTGAAAGACCCAGTGATTACCCATCTTCAGCTTTCAGGCAGAGGCCACCAGATTCTGATTCAAAATGTCAAAATGATATTTCAAAGATGATCGCATGTACCTTTACAAGGTTCCCAGGTTCTTTGGTGGAGAAATAGGCCCACAGCATCACTGAACCTCCCCCATACTTAACAGTGGGCATGAGGTGTTTTTCTGTGTACTCATCCTTGGTGTTACGCTTACAGTGTTTGTTACCAAAAAGCTCTATCTTGGTCTCATCTGAGCAAAGCACAATACACCCAGTTAAAATCCCAGTACCACTTGGCAAACTCCACCCATTTATGTTTATGAGTACAACTCAAAAAAAGGCTTTATCCATGCATGCCTCCCAAACAGCTTGTTGGCATGTAGACAGCGTCTGATGGTTGTTTGGGAGACCTCATAACCCCAAGATGCTACCATTTGATTCAGTTCTCTTACAGTGAGCTTTGGAGAACTTTTTACTTCTCTTACCATCCTTCTCACTGTGTGTGGTGGCAAGATACACTTGTGTCCTCTTCCAGGCTTGTTTGTCACAGTTCCAGATGTTGAATGTTTTGATGATTGCTCTGACTGTAGATAAGGGCATCTGTAGGTGAGTGGCTATTTTCTTGTAGCCATTGCTTGATTTATGAAGACTGACACACATCTGCCTTACTTGAAAAGTGTGTTCTCTTGTCTTTCCCATGTTTAAGAGTAAGATAAATAGGCCGCTGTGTAATGCCATATTTATACCCCAGGGAAACAGGAAGTGATGAATTACTAATTAAAGGTTCGTAGATACTTTGATCCACTTTATAAACTACAGTAGAAATGACATAAATGGTTCAAATACATTTATTTCCAAGAAATTAAGAAATTAAGGGTGGCAATAATTGTGGAACAGGTCATTTTATGGGAAATAATTATTTCTTAGTCAGGATTTTTTCTTTCTTTCTTTCTTTCTTTAACTTGAGTTGAAGGTTGCTTTTTAACATTTTTTCAGAGTGAGATTATGTTTCTGCAATAAAAAAAACATTTATTTTAAGGTTTTTAACACAGTTTAACTAGGGGTGCCAATAATTATGGAGGGCACTGTATGTTGTGGATCCAGAAGAACAATATGAACTTTGTTGGAAAGAAAACAGTCACACAATCAGTTAAATAACAACCAAAGATTTATTTTAAAGTGCAGATTTACAGAAACATAATCAAACTGGAGAAAAGGAAAAAAGGCACAAGCTGTGGAGTTTTAGGTGGACGCAGTATTTGGAGAAAACACACCAAACACCATCAGCACCACAGTGATCTTCAGTTCATTTACAGTACAGCTCAGTCCAGTTCCAACAATGAAATCTGATCATTATTAACCCTTAGGAGTCTACGGTATATTCAGAAAGATTATAGAAATGTGGAGTAAATATTGAGGTCCATATGACAATAATGACTCCAGAGGAATAACTGTAGTATATTTTACATGCTTTGAACAGTTAAGACTCCATACTGATGCATATTACTTCAGTGTTAAGGAGAGAGATTCCCCTTAAAGTGTAAAGAGAACAGAGGATTACTGAAACAAGACCGCTGCTATTTCTGTCACATAACACTGCTTTACTCCAGAATCTTTACAATCCAGTTATTCTGGCAAAACAAAGAAGACAATATCGTCTGAAAACCTATAACGTTCTACACTGAACAGACATCTGAGCTCTCTAAGCAAAACAAAAGCTAACACGTCCTGTACTGCACCCACAGCTCTGCCGTGGAGGAAAACTAAAGTACATTACATTAAAGTGATAGTTTGATAAAATCCACCAAGTTTCTCAACATATTCCAAATTTAGCCAACCATCCAAGTCCCCTAAGATACTTATTTTTCATTGGGGCTATGAGGCTAATGTAGCTAACCAATAATGAGAGTGCATACCCCAGCAATTAGCAAATGCTAAATCATCAATATATATGTTTCAGACTTTTGAGATCTTCACTAATGAACATCACCGCATTGCTAACAGTAGCAGCCATCTTGTAGCTTCAATAGTCTTGTTTTAGTGTAGTATTTTACAGTTAATTACACTAGGCTCATAGATCCTGTTATAAACTTATGAGGAACCGGACAGTTCTCTGGGATCCCACATTCTCATGACATTATCATCTTAGTTCACAGAGTCCCTGTGGCCTTATGTATTTAGTTCTTAGTGTCCAGGATGTCCATTATACAGCCCATGTTATATTAAACACATACAGGGCTGGTGAACATATTTTCAGGTCCACATTGTGTTCTATATAGATCAGGGGAACACAGAACCCTTGGAGCACACATATATAGAACCAGGGACCACAGGACCCTTGGAACATAGATAGGCTCCCAAGAACCAAGAAGTTAAAACTTTAAAAAACAATCTTGATTCTCTGAAAATGTGTAGTCAAGTGGATTGAGTTACTTTAGATTTTTTGGCTGAACTATCACTTAAGATGCAGTTTTACATACATCAGAATATGAGTCCATTCTTCCTTCAGATATATTTACAGTTAAATATGGGAAGACATGGCAATGTACAGCAAATTTCATAAGCTATCTTCTGATAAAATAACACATTTATCCCTCTTTCCCTTTACTTAAATGTAGATGATCAGTTAAGACACGTTTACTGTCTGAAGTTTCCATTTTTTAGCTTTACCACAGGTGCCATGAGGCTAACGCAGCTAACAAAAACAAATAATAAAAATATGGGAAATGACTAGCACAGTGCCAACTGCTTGCTTAGACCTTTATTTGTCTGAAACCGTGTGGACTTCACACATACTTATGATCAAAGTTTGATAATTATGTGGAGAATTAGCTTCTATTAGTCATTAGCTGCATTAGCTTTGTAGCTAAAGAAGAAAATGTCAAACACAAAATCTAGTCTTTGCTAATCAGAAACATTTGGAGCAACAGGTAAAGTGTAGAAATGTGTTTTTTCACCAGATTATTCATTTTATTAACAGTAAATAGTTCCACGTTATATAGATGCTTATGGAACATTAGCCAACCAGGGTAACACCATGGAAAAGTGTTAGCGCTCAGGCTAAGCAGGAAAACTGCAACAGTATAAAAGTTTCAAAAGACAAACAGCTCAAAGGCGGAGCATGTGAGTACATGAGGTGGGGCTTGATGGCAAGGGATAGGAGTCATAATGGCCTCTCGGGCAAAAGGGCATGGCTCAGATTCATATGACCCTGCCAGACCAGCACACACCATGATATTATAACAGTGTATATTTAACCCTACAGCAGCATTAAAGGGTAAATACAACATGTGACTGTAGTGTTTATACAGATGATTAACTTCCTGTCTTATTAAAGGTGCATTCTGGGATTTAAAAATGAAATGTCACAGCCTGTAAGCAACAAACTGTATACAAATTACACACACATGAAATATTTGTGAACCCTTTAGAATTGAAACATAATCAGACTGTCACACAAGTCCTAATAGTAGATAAAGAGACCTACATCAAACAAATGAGGCCCAAAAATTAGATGTGGTCATTTATTTATTAAGAAAAATATGGCATATCTCTGACTGGCAGAAGTATGTGAACCTTTAAGTATCTGGTGTAAAAATAGCTGCACAGCTGAAATAAGTAAATGTTTCTGATAACAGGCCCAAACCTGATACTACCACCACCGTGTTTCACAGATAGGATGAGGTTTTTATGCTGGAATTCAGTGATTTCCTTTGATTTTCCTTGATTTCCCAAACATATCACTTCTCATTTAAATCAATAAGATCTTTTTTTGGTCTCATCCATCCACAAAATCATTACAGTAGCCTTCTTACTTGTCCATGTAATCTTTAGCAAACTACAGACAGGCAGTAATGTTTTTTGGAGAGCAGCTACTTTATCCTTGTAACACCATTGTTGTTCAGTGGTTGACTCAAAGTTAGGTTCCTTTCTGACCTTATAAACTGTTACGCAGCTTGATCTTGGAGTGATCTTTGTTGGTCGACCACTCCTGAGGAACCTAATAAGGATCTTGAATTTCCTCCATTGGAACACAATCTCTGTTGTGGACTGGTGGAGTCCAAACTCTTTAGAGGTGATTTTGTAACCTTTCCCATTTTTGTGAAATGATAAAATTCTACAGTGTTGTGAAGAGCAGACTTTGATCCATATTCTTTAAATAAAACAGGTCCCCACTCACGCCCATTGTCATCACACTGACTGACAACACCTGACTCTAATTTCACCGTCAAATTATCTGCTAATCCTAAAGGTTCACATACATGTAGTACTGGACCATTTTCCTCATTAACTAAATGACCAAGTATTAAATATTTGTCTCATTTGTTTGTTCTCTTTATAAACTTTTAGGACATTACAGTCTGACGAATCTTCTAAATGAAGGGTTCATAAACTTTCAAGCACCTCTGTATATATATGCATGTGTGTGTATACGTAAACACTGCTATCTAGTGCTTATAGCACGTTCTGTAGTCTGCAGTCTGTCCAGGAGGGGGTGCTGTTAGCACATAATTAACTTTACTGAGTCTTTACTGTACTGAGTGAAGAAGAAATACATCATAAGTTCACAGTTTTCCGAAAGAACCACATACACACGTTCTGCATAAAACGCATTTCAGCATAAAAGTGGTTCTATGCCTTCTCGGTGTTCTATAAAGACATTTTATCAAAAATTTCTACAGTATATACCACTGAAAAGAAGGCTCAGCTGTTGTTACAATGTAGTTTATAGTGGCAGATGAATCCATTTTGGTACTATTGAGGATTTTGGTACTATTGACCACTTTTCATTTTAATGTAAAGACTCACTAAAGACAGCAGATTTAAGTTTCACTGCCGTGGGAGGGACATACAGTCATAAACAAAGTACATCCTTTTTAAATTCTATGGTTTTATGTATCAGGTCATAATAAAAACATACTTTAAGGTCATTATTTTTAGTTAATTTAGATGTTTTTTAACTAAAATCTAGACTAAAAAGCAGATAAATCAGCTGTATGACACTAAATTTAGTTTAGATAAGCGTGTAAAGTCAACAGCTTATGTAATTATGAATATATACAGTAAATCACAGCTGATGGTGTAACATGTAGACTGTACTATGGTTCTGCTGTGGTATGTGGATTATTAATCAGAATTAGAGAGTCCTAAAACCAGCACATGTAGAGTTTAGTGTTCATTACACACTGATTTAGTGTTAAAGCAGCCTCGACGTCTGTAATGTCAACAAACTGGTAATAAATTCATTTCTGAGTGAATGGATTTGTTAAGCTGGTGGTTCTAAAAGCGTCACAGAACATATGTGATGTTCTAAACACACTGTTGATGAGTTTGGGCCTCAATAAAAAAGTGAAAAACATTTTTATTAATGTTCTGAACTTGAGGTAGTTTAATTTAATTATGTTTTAAATTTGTCATTATTGCCTTCATTCATGTTTGATAATAAACTCCTAAAAGGGTTCTTCTTCAAGGGTTCTAAAGGAAATTAAAAACCTTTCTGTTCTATATAACGGCAGAACATTTCTGCAACCAATAAAATAACTAGTTTAGGTGCTATTTTGTTCTCCATCACTGTGAATAAACCTGTCTGTATGCAAGCGGTTCTCTGCCTTCTCATGGTTCTATAAAGACCATGGCTCTATATAGCGCCAAATATGATCCACGTTTACAGTGTAGAGCTCATAAAAACACATCGTTGGTATACTGTTTATAAAGATGGTCATTCAAGGGTTCTTTAGTAAAGAAAATAGTTATACATAGAACCATGGCCACTTGAAGAACCCACTGTATGACTAAAAAGTTCTTTGCACAGTGAATAGGTTCCACAGTGTAGAGTTTAATACAATTGTAGAACCAAAAAGGTTCTATATAGAAATATTCTTTATTAAATTGAACCATCACGCAGATTCATCAGCATGTTCCTCTATACAGAACTAAAGAACCCTTGAAGAACTGTTTTTATAAGAGTGTAGAACACTTACTTACAGTTCATGTTTAGTGTGTAAAAATGTGACACCGCGTATAAAACATGACTTTTTCAAGTGTTCACAAATTTTTCTCGCATGAAAACGTGAAATTAGGTGATTTTTTTCACGTGAAATACTTTTCCGTTTCCTGTAAGAGCACCACGAGTCAAAGGCTGGATGAACTGAGGAAGACTGCAGAGACTGGTTCCGTTATGACTGTATGATATGGACTAAATTAATGTTGATTACACAACTGCTATAATAAACACATTACAATATAGACAAACCAATAATGTGACACTCCAGCCAAAGTGAACCATCTAACCCTCAACATCAGTTACTCTCCTCCTAGTCTAGTCTCAGACATAGTTTTGTTTAATTAAAACTATGAAAACGCTTCAAAGGGGTGCTGCTATCTTCCACCCCAGGATGATGTTTTACTTTTTGTGTTTTTACTGCGGATGACTTCCTCAAAATGACTTTTTAACTCAATGATCTTTTTATCGCAGGATACGTTAAACAATGTTACATCCTGAAGGACTTTTTAGGGTTTCACCTCAAACATCTTTTCACCACAGGGTCCTCACAACAACATTTGATGAAGTACTTTTTGCTATGGGAGAACCACCCAGAACCCACCTTTTACCAGGCATATCCACTCTCAGAATTTTTTAAAGCCAATTACATTTTACTGTAAATGTCTCTTCAGCTGTTTGAAGGACGTTTTATCATTGAGATGAGAAAAGTCCACCACAGTCTCAGAAATTCCTGTAAACACTGGATTTTTAAAAAAAATTATCAATATTTTAATTTCCATTAGCCAGTGAATGTTTAGGGAGAGCAGAGAGCTAACATTGTTATTATAGAGAATGGATGACCTGGTTACAGAGATGTTTTCTTTAGCTTCTCCAAGTGGAAAGTTAAAAACTACAAATTACAAGCTTTAGTCAAACACAGAATATGACGTGTTTGTGTAATGCATGCTGGGTATTGTAGTGAGAGACCTGTAATTTACAAAAACACAGGTATGTCAAACCGATGAGGCTGCAGGATATACGTGCTACAGAATACTGCATAACACCACAAATAATATAGTTTTAGACCAGAATGTCCCTTTATCTGCAGTGTTTTAAGGATGCTCAGAGCCCACATTACAACACACTGTGAATGGCTAGAGGGCTAATTTGCATACTGCAGCTTCCTGTAATATTAGTAGTGCAATGGTCAGTATCACAATAACAATTAACAAACGATATATTGTGCAACCCTATTGCGTGGAGTATTATTAAACACCAAGGCCACACCCACCTCACCACCAGGTTTTGGTGTCCAACAGTAAAATTTGTTTTTTAAACAGTGCTAACTTTAACTGTGTGTTTGGTCTCAAACAAGCACCTTTAAGATGATCAGTTTAAGAAAAGTCCACATGATGAAATTCACATTTAAGGAAATATAAAAACTATTAGCATAGCATATTCATAGTGGAAATCAGAAAAGGACTACTTGTGCTGCTTGGAACGGTTCTGCTGGCAAAAACAAGGTTCTGCACAAAATATGAGGAGAACATTTATGGCTTGAGTGCTGCACTCAACAGTAAAGGAGGAGAGTCACACTGTTAGCGATGCTTTAACCTGCTGTTCAGCACCATCACAACTGTCAGTCAGCCATGTTTTAGCCTGTACACTGCTAGCTATAGCTCGCTATTTATTATTTTGACATACACAGACAGAATATGGCTCTGGAACTTGCTCTTTTAAACAGAAATTTGCTAGCATAAATGCGCAATCAGCCATGCTACTGCTAGCATAAACGCAAAACTAGCCACTGCTACTGCTAGCATAAATGCAAAATTAGCCACTGCTACTGCTAGCATAAAAACAAAATTAGCCACTACTACTGCTAGCATAAATACAAAATTAGCTACTTATACGGCTAACCTTTTTTACGTATTTATAACGTCACTGAAGCCCTCCATTAATCCATTGTCCATTAATCTTATCAGTTAACACAATAAAGGTAATATTTCTTCAAGTAAAACTTTCCTTTCAAATTAAAAACAGCTAGCGAAAAGTTTCCCAAGAACAATTTTTGTAGTAAACAATTCAAAAATGGCTAGCAAACAACATATAAATTAATCAAATATGGCATCTTCCAGTAATTAAAATTTTAAAAGTTCAAATTAAAAGTGACTATTAAAAATTAAATGTGACATGACAAATGTACAATATTGTGAAAAGTTAATTTTGTTCAGAATTTAATTGATGGGGTAAATGTATATATTTAATATTAATTACATATTTCATTTACTTAAACTCCAAATTATGTATTCTAATAATTTGAGATTCTGGATTTCTGATTTTCATAAGGTATAAGCAGGGATGCACATAAGTGGTGCATGCGTGGTCAAAATTAATGATGCGCAACGTGAATTACAACGTGATGCGTGTTTGCGTACCATTTACTTGATTATGTTTGGCAACGGTAACCGGAGTTGACAGGTTCGTGGTTTTCACGGCAAATTGTTTTGTTGAAAATCCAGTCGCGGGTGAACTTTCAAGGGTGGCGGGATGCGTTTTATTGGGTAATTTTTGAAAAATTGCCGCGGCCGGTTGCCTAGGATATTACTTCAACACGGCGGGCAAACGTGTACAAAGTCGACACTAAGGAAGTTTGAATATAACAATGAAGAGAACATAATATAAGGAAAGATAGCCTGACGAGAGAGAGAGAAAGAGAGAGAGAGAGGGGCGGTATAATTGCAAGGACTCTGATAAAGAAAAAGGTTTCATGGACTGATAAATCCCTTATAAACAAATACTAAGTCATACACTCATAGTTGTTTTGCCATTTGCTTCAAACGTGTGACAGACATATATTTTGGGCTAGTTTAAGCTTCTGAATGGTGGGTTTTAGACTGACTTTTGGCTGAATAATTTTGATGGATCTGGCAACACTGACGGTAACATAGGCGGGCTCAAGAGAGTAGTTAATTGATAACTAGCACTGGCTTATTTTTTCACTGTTTTTAAGATTTCCAACGATTCATCAGCATGTCCAGGAAACAAGCTACATTAAGTA
>BRDA01084602.1:0-11876 GCA_036984385.1 Crenuchus spilurus
CATCCATCCATCCATCCATCATCCATCCATCCATCCATCATCCAAGCATCCATTCATCCAACCAACCATCCATTATCCAACCATCCATCCATCCAACCATCCATCCATTCATCCAACCATCCATCTATCCATTATCCAACCATCCATCATTCCATCCAACCATCCATCTATCCATTATCCAACCATTCTTCATTCCATCCAACCATCCATCCATCCATTCATCCAACCATCCATTCATCCATACATCCAACCATCCATCCATCATCCAACCATCCATTCATCCATCCATCCAACCAACCATTATCCAACCATCCATCCATCATCCAACCATTCATCCAACCATCCATCTATCCATTATCCAACCATCCATCATTCCATCCATTCATCCAACCATCCATCCATCCATCCATCCAACCATCCATCCATCCATCCTAACCACTTAATCCAATTCATGGCTGCAGTGAATCCCCATACTCCTTCATTTTAAGCAAACCCGACAATGTGCCAATCCATCACTGGGCAAACACAGAGACATACACACACTCACACCAGGACAATTAGTACTCAGTTCACCTGACCTCCATATTTTTGTACTGTGGGAGAAAACCCACACAGACACATGGAAAACATGATAACTCCAGATGTCCTGTGTGGACAAAGTCATGAAACCCAGCAATAATCATATTAAGTGGAAACTCCACACAGATGGGGACTCGACTCCGTGCCGAGGGGCAAACATGCTAAGCACCAAGCCACTGTGCTGCCTGTTAAATAAAACACTCAATGTTATTGTGTTCAGTTGCCCTTTGTGGACAAAGTCATGAAATCCAATTAAATGAAATATGTTTTTCAGACAGAAAACTTGTAAATGGGTTAAATGTGACCAATAGGAGGTTAAATACATTTTAGAGTATCTGGTATTCCTAATGACCCACAATCTGTGAAATAAGACAACCCAGTCAGTTTTCAGTGGTCCGTCTAGGTCTAAGAACTTTAAACTCAATGAGCTGTTCAGAATTAGTTTTATGTTATTTTCAGGTGTCAGAATTACTGTAACTGCAAGACACAGGTGCAGCAGTGCTTTATCCTAAACATGAAGGCCTCCTCTGTATTCTCTGCACACATACTGTTTCTGCCAATAAGCTGCAGCATCTACTGTGGCCGTGGCTGGTTTAAAATACATTTCCTCAGTAATAAGTAACTGCCTGGAATCGATTGCCATGACTAATGACAGGGGAAAATGAGACATTGATAGCATTATACCGCAACCCATTTTTGCATTCTCTTTTTCTCTGCACAACACTCTATCTATTTAAGTTTCAGCCCAATTTCTCAGATAATAAAGTTGTGTCTAGAGGCCTCAACCTTCCAAAAAGAAAATCGCTCAGTGCAATACTTTCAATCATGGTCCTAAGAGTCTTCCACAGTCGACTGGCCTTTTAAAGCTCTGGAAAAGCTCCAAGGGGTATAATTTCAGCAAATAAATCTTTTTTTTTCATGCATTACAATAATGGTGCAGTATAATGTTTTGTCCAGTTGATGAATTGTGCAGAATTTTGGGAAAATAAGTACATATGCTGACATTCATATCATAATTCTGCTCCTAGTACCTGACCTCTTAATGGAATGGTACATCATATTTATACATTTTACCACATACCCCAGATGTAGTCAATAAGCCAAGACGTGTCCAAGTTTTGATTCTCTAGTTTAGTACTGGAGCTGTGAGGCACAAAGTCAGTAGTCTCCTAAGAAGCCCAGTATTTTCAGCCAAATATACAGTACCAGTCAAAAGTTTGGACACACCTTCTGTGGTTTTTCATGATTTAAAAATGTTCTGTATTGTAGATTAATACTAAAGTCATCTAAACTATGAATAAACACATCTGTAATTATTTAGTAAACAAACAAGTAAACAAACCAGAACATGTTTATATTTGACATTGTTCACAGTAGGCACCTCGTGCTTAGATGACAGCTTTCTTGGCATTTTCTCAGTCAGCTTTATGAGGTAGTCACCTGGAATGGTTTTCAGTTAACAGCTGTGTCTTGTCAAGAGCTCATGACTTGCATTTCTTGCCTCTTAATGTGTTTGAGACATCAGTTGTGTGTCTACTTTGAAGTCAAACTTCAAAGTGTTTAACACTTTTAAGTTTCATACATGATTCATTGTGTGTTCCTTCATCTGTCCGACTTCAGTATTCATTTACAGCATAGGAGAAAAAAATTAAAAAAGGAAAAACATTAAATGAGAAGTGTCCAAACTTTTCAACTGGCACTGTACATCAACAAAACTCCAAAATGGCATCTATAATGTTAATGAATGTCTCAGAGACTAGCTGAAGGGTTTTAGGGCAGAGTACGACTTTCGGTGAACTACAATGATGAGTAAAACCTCACAGTTCAGACAGCAGCAGGACTGGAAGTAGACTGATCTTGGATCAAATTTCTCTACATTTGTAAGAGTCATGGCTAAAACTAATTCTAAATCAGCTACTCCAAGTCAGTTGCCCAAGTCAGACATAGCATTCAATTGCAAGCTCCCAGGAAGTAATATTGCATCCCAAATGACATCAACAACACCTTAATTACAAACTGGTTATGGTTTGAGAGATGTTTAGATGATGTATATTGACAGAAAGGACTAAAACATTTAGGTGACTACTGTGTTCTAGTGTTTGTTAGCAATGTTAGCCTTGAAGCTCTAATTTCTAATCTAAAGGAGACAAATTTGGTCTCCAAACATGATCAAATTCATCTGAACTAAAAGGAAAATAAATATGATTTTGGAAATAACACGTCTTTTTAACACAGTTCTGGCATTTATGCTATTCTGCAGGTCTAAGTGGTGCTCAGTGGTGTCAACAGCAAAAGGAAAAAAAACATGAATGATGTTCAGTGGCATTTTAGAACAATGACTGACTGCAGGAATGATTTCAGAGGCGCAAAGGCCTCCATCACCTATTGTCCACAATGACTGATGAGGGGTAACTCAAGAGTTCCAGAGCAGATCAAAGGAAAGCTGTGGGGTGGAGTGGCCTGCACTATTTTAAGCAACAGAAACATTTTCTGGAAACAAAAACACAACTCATTTGTGGCGAAGTGTGCACTAACACTAGACTAAAAGATTCTGAACTTTTATTAAAAGGACATCTGGTCATTCTTATGTGAGGCACAGTACAAACAAGCTACATACACTGTAATGCTTTAACATCCTCACAAAGAAAGAAAAAGAATTATTTTGATTTTGGGTGGGCTGGGGGCAATTATTAACAAAACAGTCAATATTTTATTTTTTTAAGACCCCACAGTTTTTAAATGTACACTTTAAATATACAGTGAGATTATATACTTTGTGGTCAAATCAGAACATAAACTACAAACACAAAAACTGTAGAATGAGGTGCTAATTCTGTTCACTTTTTAAACATCACACTCATCTGTGTGGTGGTGCAACAGCACTAATGGTTTTCAGCGTTTGATCCCGTTTATTCCATGTGGTTTGGCTATGAAACTGCAGGTTTGCATTCAGACAAAAAAATGTTGACGTATAGTGGATGTTTTTTGCCTCCCATACCTCTACCGATTGGTAAAGATGGCACAATCACATTGTGTTAAGTTCAACGCCTTCTTCAAAAAGACATAGTGACTCAAATGCTCTACCAGAATGCTAAAGGGTTAAAATGAAGGTTCCTCAAATGTTATTGGCATGAACATATTGTCCAATATTACACAAACCCATTCATTCAGTAATATTTGAACTGCTTTTGCGTAATTGGATGAGTTAACAAATCACCCAGCAGTCAGGAATGACAACACAGAAGGACTAAAGAATTTGAGATCTTCAAATGTAATGATTCTTATCCCAACATCAATGTTGCTGAACCTCTCTGAGAGCGCCTAGAACAGCAACAAAAACAAACAAATGGATCTTTCACCAAATCAATTCTTACCTCTCGCTGGAGGCTCAGATAACCAAACTGAAGTTTTCTTATTTTGGAAACTGTGACATGCCCCTAGGGATGGGGTGTGGCCACAATGACCAGGTGCTTAACTTAGCTCAAAGACAACACACAGGCACCAGCTGACACCCAATATGTGCTTTCATCAGGCATAGTGCACAAGTAAACCAACACCAAATCAAACATAAACACAACCAAAAGGCCTGGCTGTAGACTCTACTAACTGCAGACCACTTTAGAAACCTTTAGTTTGGGGTGCCCTTACAGCCATTTGTCAGCTCAGACCCATTTCTCTTGTGTGTTTAAAAACAGACCTTTTAAGCTGCTCCTGGTGCTTCATCTTTAATCTGTCCCAGGTGTAGGGAGACAGAGGCAGAGCTCCAGTCCCTGTGTCCTTACCTGCATAGCACATTATGAGAAGAGCACATTTATTGGATAAGACCTTGTCATTGGTTCAGGTGAAGGTAAAAGAAGAGGAGGACGACCAGCAACAAAAGATTGTTGACATTTTGCAACTTGTGGTCCAAGAAACCAAACATAGAAGTTTCTGGTACCTACAAGATTAAAAACTGACCATTTAAAAGTAAAAATTAAACAGAATAGTCAGTGTAAGCTTTCAAATTTAGCTTCACTGTATAATGATGCAAAAAACAACAAAAAAAAACAGGCAAAATTATAAACATAAAAACAAGACAAAGCAGCTCTGCCATGTGAGTTACACTTGTACCAGCAGAACACACACTAACAGACCACCACCACATCATTGTCACTGCAGTGTGGAGAATAATCCACTTCTCAAATAATATCAGCTCTGTGGGGTCCTGATCAGTGAAGAACAGGTGAAAGGAGGATAATAAAGTCTACAGAGAAACAGATGAACTACAGTCTGTAACTGTAGAACTACACAGAGCTCCTGTATGATCAGTGGAGCTGATAACATGGACATACAGTGTATATATGTCCTCTTTTGAACTAGAGAGAGAGAGAGAGAGCTCATAAGGTCAATATATTATATTATATCAGTGTGAAATTCCACCACTAAACGAAAAGTTAAACAAACCCACTCTGAATGATTTGATAAAATGCACCAAAAGAAACGAGTCTGAAATGCTCACAGTGGTGATGATGGGAACCAGATTTTGCTATAGTATAGAGCTATCAAAGGTGTCTAAAGCCTCTGAAAGCTCTCTCACAGAACGCCAGTCAGGTAAAAAAGAGAATACTGACATACCTGACATACTGTATTACAATAATTTTGCAACAAGCAATTTTGAGAAATCAGTTTAAATCCATTCATTTTTGTGGAAGACGCATCCATCCATCCATCCATCAATTAACTTCTATTTAATAGTGATCAGAGTCGCAGTGAGTCCCCTACCCCTTCATTGGGTGCAGGGCAGGGCATTACACTACACACCTAGCTAAACCCAGGACAGGTCTGGACGCACACGCATACACACACGCACACACACGGGACAATTTAGAGTACCCAATCCCCCTGACCTCCATGTTTTTGGACTGTGGGAGGAAACCGGTGACCCTGGAGGAAACCCACACAGACACGGGGAGAACATGAAAACTCCACCCAGATGAACCCAAGACCTCAGTGCTGAGAGATGAGTGTGCTAACCATCAATCCACTGTGCTGCCCTGGAAGACACATAATCAGTTTTACACAGAACATCAATTAATTCAGTTAATCACGTCTGAAATCAGTTCCACATGCAACACTTGGCAGGAAGCAGTGTGTATTTCACACATCATACCGAACCTGAACCATCACTGAACCTGTCAGCTCTTCTCTGAATGGTGACAGATGACCATAGCGCCTTCACTTCCTTCAACACATAAATCATTCATCAAAAGACCTTCAGAGAAGTGTGCCTGGTGTTTCTGGGACAGTCTGGCTCATTCAGTGTTCCTGACCCAGGCCACAATCCCAGCTAACTGCTCTGAAAACCTGTTTTGGTATCCATGAATGAGTGCTGTTTGTTTATTCCTCTCCTCTCTCTCTCTCTCTCTGTCGATCTCCACCCCCAGTAATGAAAGACAATCTTCAAAGAGTTCCTTCCACCGCCTGTTTACCTGTGCATCCCCCTGCATTTCCTCATTACCCAGAGGAGCGACTATTTTGCGGTCACTCTTTCTGGTTTAAATAGTCAATGAGAAATAAATAACTGCACCAAATTATGGAGTTAAGCACAAACTATAGAAGCAGCTTGTTGCTACAGGGTGTTGCATTTGCTTCTTTAACCAAACAACTGTGAATAACTTGAACACCTGGTGATGCAATTTTAGTTACTGTCAATATTCCTGTTTGTGTGAAAATGACTGACACCTGCGGCTGTCGGAGTAGAAGCCGGCGCCCATCCAGCCATCTCCATCAGTCGCCTGCAGCTGCAGCGAGACATTAAAATCCTCAGTTATCCTCAAGGACACGTCAGAGGTTAGTTATTACACCCTGCGAGTTGTGCAACGATCCGTGCATAATGTGTCAGTGCAAAGTACAGGAGGAAGTGTTCACGATGAGAACATACTGAACTTGATTCAGAAGAACCGAACCGGAATTTCTGAAAGAGTTTGTGGTTTATTGGTTGATGACCTTTCACAACATGGAGAAGCGGGTTCACGTGTTGGACAGTTTAATGTTGTAACAGTCTTTTTCACACAGACAGAGGTATATTTAATCCAGATTTCATCACCTGATCTTCATTAGTGTTAAAATGGTTCATGATTGTTCGGGTAAAGATGCAAACAGACACCCTGTATATGCTTTTTATTCCACAAAGGCAAATAATCTTTTCTGATTCGCTTTTGTTAGAAACTGAACATTGTCATTTTTAGACTACACAAAAATGTAAATATACACAAAAATGTCTAAATGTGTTGTAACCAGGGGAATAATTCTTATAATGTCACTGGATGGATCAGATGTACACTGTATATAAGAATGTCTCGTCCATCTGCACCAGTAATTGTGTTAGCACTGCAAGCCCAGAGGGAGATTAATAAGCAGCGGGATGCTCGGTCCTGGCCGTGTGTAAGGTAGACCCGGAGTGAGTGCGATGTATTGGACATGATGTGTAACAGGTGTGAGGGGTAGAAAAAGAAGCGAGGCGTCCAGCTGTCCCTGCGGTCCGGGTCACGTCCTTTCCATCTGCCTCCCTTACTCCCTACGTGTCTCGGCACCTGAAGTGTGTCGACCAGGCGGCAGCCCCCCTTTATTCAACCAAGGGTCATCGCTTTTTTCTTCTTCCTGTACACATACCAGCCCCCCCAATGTCCACCCTCCACCTGCCTGCTCTTACTCGCTCTGAGTTGGGGGGAAGGGAAATGCACAAGCTAAGGAAATGTGTCCATTATGAGGTGCTCTGTGGGAGGCGGCTTTGCAAAGTACAAACCTTGTTATGGTCTGACTGAAGTTTGCCAACAAATGTTACAACATTTCCAAATGTCATTAATCATGCAAAGCAGGTCTGGTGCCTGTTCCTTTTCTATTACACAGCAGGTAGAGAGATTATATATCTAACCCATCATTTTACACAGATTAGCTATGACATAAAAAAACAGACCTTGTATTGAGAGCGTTTTAGCTCCACTGATCATACAGCTGCACTTTGTAGTTCTACAGTTAGACTGTAGTTCATCTGCTTCTCTGTATACTTTATTATTCTCCTTTCTCCTGTTCTTCAATGGTCAGGGGCCCCACAGAGCAGCTGATATTTTGGTGATGGATCACTCTAGGCACCGCAGTGACACTGATGTGGTGGTGGTGTGTTAGTGTGTGTTATGCTGGTGTGAGTGGCTCAGAGACAGTAGAGCTGTTGATGTTTTAAACACCTCGATAGCACCGCCGGAGTGAAAATACACATGCCCTTGTCTCTCCAGAACTGCTCCTGAAAATCTCAAGAAAAGCGAAACAGACAGCAGAGAGACTGTGGACTGATTCAGGATGTAGAGTGAAGAAGGCTTTTCCACCTTCTTTCAACACTGCTCATCTTTGATTAGGTTCACAGAGGAGTTAGAGAAGCAATCTGCCAGAGAGCTGCAGCTGCTGGAGTGAACAACCTGAAAACACGACTTCTGTCAAGAATGACAGAATGAAAAACACTATTTGCAACATTTTACAGAAACTGGGACAGGATGAAGACAAACTGCTCTTACACAAGCACCACAGATCCTTCCATTCACACGCAAGCTGTGCTCTCATAATGCAACGAGATTGAAATCTGTGGCCCTGCTACAGTAAAAAGCTGCAGTTGATGGATAAACAGAACGCTGCTGTCAGATTTGTCTAGGCTGTCCAACCAGTGGTGTGGAAAGTCCGCTGAGGTAGGCTTTCTGAGAAGAACAGTGATATCTATCGTAGATAAAGAGGCTTTCTTTTCGCTCAGTAGAATCAAACGCAAGTGACGAATGCATTTTCAGTGCAAAGCAATACTAATGTTACTGTCATGAATGCATTTCCATCTTCTTTGCATTTACAAAGGGGATACCCAGGCGTCTTTGCAAAATGTTACATGAATTTATGAATGAGCCGTAAACTGATGAATTTTTGCCAAAAGATATATTTGCATCAACAATACCGGACACTGTTTATACAGGATTAGGCCAGCATTTTAAAAAAAATCATGGATTTTTCTGCACAAACGCCCAATATGTTTCATTAAAAAGGCTTTTGTTCCCAAATACAGGATTCATTATGTTGAGCTCCAACAGCAGCCAGGGCGACCTGATGAATATTTAATCTGTTTTATCATACTGCCGCCTCTCTCCCAGCGCCATAAGCTTAATTCAAATTACACTGGTCTGAAAGAAATCGATCCAGTGAAGAAACATAATTTCGAAGTTGGCCATCAAGCTGCTGCTAGCAATGTAATTATACTCTGAGGGGCATTTGTTACTGGCTTGTAGATAGGCCCTCTTAAACACGGTAATTGCATTGCCTGGGTGCTGTGGCCAAGCATTTAAAACATCACAGCGAGAGCAGGGGGAGCTATTAGAGCGAGGCCTGCGTGTGATGGATGGCATCTCGCAGTGACCCCCACCATGACTCCCTCTCGCTTTTATTCAAGCGCCTGGGCCATAACATGCTCACCTGCAGGCTAACATATGCCATGCCACTGAAGCTTTCATTAGGACTGGAGCCATTAGCTGGCAGATAAATGTGAAAATTAGTGAAGTTAATTTGAAATGAAGTTTAAGGTAACTGAAATAACTGACAGCACATTATTATCTTGCAAATGTATGTAAACTTGGACAATGACACCTAACCATCTCCTGCCCATTTTATGAGCTCCATATAGTTCCACTACATGGATGTAAAGTATTGCTGAAGTCCAACTGTCAGACATAATTTGCTACATTATTGGTCACCGTCAGACCAGAGGGCTGCTGTTAACCAGACATTATCTGGGTGGAAGATCATCCTGATAGCAATATATCACCCTGATATGGTACAAAGTATGAGAATGGTACAATATCAGGCACAACAGGCCTTTTTACTGAGAAAGTTTCAGCCAATATCCAGCTGTTCTTTGGTCAGAAACTGACCATTAATGAAGGATGGCCAACACAAACTGTGGCATCAACAGACACACTAGCAAGCTACAAGGGCTGATGCTACAAGGGCTAATGCTTCAAGGTCTGTCGCTACAAGGGCTTAAACTACAAGGGCTTATGCTATAAGAGCTGACACTACAAGGGTTATTGCTACACGGGCTAATACTATGAGAGCTCATGATTCAAGGGCTAATGCTACAAGAGCTAATGCTTCAAGGGCTGACGCTACAAGGGCCAATGTTACAAGGGCTGATGCTACAAGATCTAATGCATCAAGGGCTGATGCTACAAGGGCTGATGCTACAAGGGCTGATGCTACAAGGGCTAATGCTACAAGGGCTAATGCTACAAGGGCTGATGCTACAAGGTCTGATGCTACAAGGGCTAATGCTACAAGGGCTTATGCTACAAGGGCTTATGCTACACGGGCTTATGCTACACGGGCTAATGCTTCAAGGTCTGTCGCTACAAGGGCTTAAACTACAAGGGCTTATGCTATAAGAGCTGACACTACAAGGGTTATTGCTACACGGGCTAATACTATGAGAGCTCATGATTCAAGGGCTAATGCTACAAGGACTTATGCTACAAGAGCTAATGCTTCAAGGGCTGACGCTACAAGGGCCAATGTTACAAGGGCTGATGCTACAAGATCTAATGCTACAAGAGCTAATGCTTCAAGGGCTAATGTTACAAGGTCTGATGCTACAAGGGCTAATGCTACAAGGGCTTATGCTACACGGGCTAATGCTATGAGAGCTAATGCTTCAAGGGCTGATGCTAAAAGAGCTAATGCTTCAAGGGCTGACGCTACAAGAGCTAATGCTACAAGGGCTAATGTTACAAGGGCTTACGTGGCTGGCACGGTGGCTTAGTGGTTAGCACGTTCGCCTTTCAGTGCTGAGGTCTTGTGTTCGAGTCCACATCTTAGCGGCGTTTCCATGTTTTCCCCGTGTCTGCGTGGGTTTCCTCTCACAGTCCAAAAACATGTAGATCAGGTGAATTGGCTACTCTATAATTATCCTGGTGTGTGAATGTGTGTATGCCCAGATATGGTTGGCACTCTGTCCTGGGTGATCCCCACCTTCAGGTGGACGGTTGCTTCCGGTTGAGAGTACGCTGTGTGCGATTGGCTGCCGCTTCTCGTCGGTGTGTGTGGTTGAATGTGTGTAAATGGAGTGTGTTGATTGTAAAGCATCCTTGGGTATCTAGAAAGGCGCTATATAAGTGTAACGTTCATTCATTATGCTACAAGGGCTTATGCTACATGAGCTACTGCTTCAAGGGCTGACGCTACAAGGGCTAATGTTACAAGGGCTGATGCTGCAAGGGCTGATGCTGCAAGGGCTGATGCTGCAAGGGTTGACACTTAGATGTAGCCGATCAGGTCCAAATTGTACTTCTTTACTTTAGAAATTGACCTGTAGCTGCAACTTCAACTGGATCCACATCGTAATATGGTCTCATAGACTAGCTGATTTGGTATAGTTCAACAACCCTGCTCTGCTGCCTGTAGCTATGAAACTTTATATTTACAGTAAGTCACACTGTGTCCTAAACCTCATTAATTAGTCTGTGCAACCTTAATTAAGATCTGAATATAGTCTTTGTTAGCAAGCATAGCTTCAAAGCTAAAGAAGCTAAATTTGGAAACATGTCTTGGCTGATCAACTACAGCTGGGGTAAAGTGGGAAAATATGTAAATGTGTTTTCTGGGTGAAACATTCATTTAAAAAAGTGATGCAACTGGGTTTAATTGCATAACAGTCAAACGTACTGTAGTAACAAAAATAAACGGGCATGGAGGCATTTTAGAAAGTGTTTTAACAAGAATTGTGGCATCCCTGCTAAACTCTGAGAAACGGCTGAGAAACACCAGTTGGTCATGCTGCACTGATCAGAGGGAGCAGCAGGACTGATCGGTGTGCTCACTTATTCACCCGTCCTTGCTCATGTGCAGGGACTTGCGCTTGTCTCTTGCTATATACATAATTAAAAAGCCTGAAAATTTCTCCTCAGATTCCACTTCAGATTCTGAGCACGAAAACTACTCACCTCCCCGGCCGCCCCCTGTGCAGAGAAAAATGGTGGGCCACTCTCTGTCTCCGCTTTGTTAAGAGTCCAACGCAGACACAGACATATTGTTAGTGAGAGATCTAACAATCTAAAGTACAGTGAGTTTAGCGAGACAGAGTCATGTACACACACCTACTGTGTCTTTGGCGTGCCGTGCATAACATGGCAGTAAATGAGCAGCAGAACAATCATCTGCTGAATGCTTAATGCAGCCGGGCACCAGAGGAATCCCAAACACAGTGAGTTAGGACATATTAAAGTGTGACTGTGCATAAT
>BRDA01084607.1:0-33127 GCA_036984385.1 Crenuchus spilurus
CAGGAGACAGGTACTGCAGCCTAAAGTAAAGCCTGACTCTTCTACAGTATAGGAAGAAGGAGATTAACTTAATGTGCCGTTTCACTCTAAAGTGCTGCAGTTTAACCCCCTGCAGTCTGAGGGTATTTCAGACACTCTGATGTAGTCTGACATACCCTGACAAACTCAACAACAAGAGTCCTAAATCTACACTGCTCAAAAAAAATAAAGGGAACACTTAAAAAACACAATATAACTCCAAGTAAATCAAACTTCTGTCAAATCAAACTGTCCACTTAGGAAGCAACACTGAGTGACAATCAATTTCACATGCTGTTGTGCAAATGGAATAGACAGCAGGTGGAAATTATTGGCAATTAGCAAGACACACTCAATAAAGGAGTGGTTCTGCAGGTGGGGACCACAGACCACTTCTCAGTACTTATGCTTTCTGGCTGGTGTTTTGGTCACTTTTGAATGTTGGTGGTGCTTTTATACTTGTGGTAGCATGAGACAGACTCTACAACCCACACAAGTGGCTCAGGTAGTGCAACTCATCCAGGATGGCACATCAATGTGAGCTGTGGCAAGAAGGTTTGCTGTGTCTGTCAGCACAGTGTCCAGAGGCTGGAGGCACTACCAGGAGACAGGCCAGTACACCAGGAGGCATGGAGGAGGCCATAGGAGGGCAACAAACCAGCAGCAGGACCTCTACCTCTGCCTTTGTGCAAGGAGGAACAGTAGGAGCACTGCCAGAGCCCTGCAAAATGACCTCCAGCAGGCCACAAATGTGCAGGTGTCTGCACAAACAGTTAGAAACCGACTCCATGAGGATGGTATGAGGGCCCGACGTCCACAGATGGTGCTCACAGCCCAACACTGTGCAGGACGCTTGGCATTTGCCAGAGAACACCAGGATTGGCAAATTTGCCACTGATGCCCTGTGCTCCTCACAGATGAAAGCAGGTTCACACTGAGCACATGTGACAGGCGTGACAGAGTCTGGAGACACTGTGGAGACTGATCTGCTGCCTGCAACATCCTTCAGCATGACCGGTTTGGTAGTGGGTCAGTAATGGTGTGGGGTGGCATTTCTTTGGAGGGCCGCACAGCCATCCATGTGCTTGCCAGAGTAGCCTGACTTAGAGGTCTGCATTACCGCGGGAGTCCCGCGGGACCTGCGAGACCCGTTACAATATCTTGTGGCGCGGGACCGCAATTCATCGTTTCTTGCGGGAGCGGTCGGTCAGTCAGTCGTCGCGGGAGCGGGACGAGACATACATGTCGAAAAATCCCGCAAATTAATAAATATTCTAGAAAATGATGAGAATCATGCAGCTAATCAGTCAGTAATACAGTCAAAATACTGGTGGAGCGTCACGTGAACAGACGTTCAGTCTCTCTCTCTCTCTCTCTCTCTCTCACTCACACTCACACTCACACTCACACTCTCTCACACACACACACACACACACACACACACACACACGGACGCTCACAGGCTCTCTCTGCCCTAATAATTATTCATTAGGCCACGATTTAAAAATTTGATTTGATTGGCCATGTCGATGGTGACGTCATCACCCAGAAGCACTTGCGGGAAGTACACGGTTTAAAAACAGTTATAAATAGTTTATATCGGTTATTTTATGCAGTTGTGTTGTGCTGGCTTAGTGTTTTATTAATGTAGTCATCATCCTGTGTTGGTACATGTAATTAATTTGTTTATGTGAGTAACTTACCGTCTGTGAGCTGTGCAGTAACACTGATCTCATCAGCAGCTCAGAGTATGTTATATATGTACCTGGTTTTTAAGCAAAGTGTTCTTCAGTAAAGAATAATAAGACTTCTGTATTATACGGGATTTCCCAAGTTATCTTTTCACTACCAGCACAATATGTAAGTATTTATAAGCTCTGTATAGTTAATCAGATTGATGTGAGGATCAGGGGCAGTACTAAAGTGGAGCTACGGAGCAATAACTCCGGGTCTTTTCTCAATATCTCCGGATCTTACATCCAACCCAGAACCGATCCAGCAACATCCGCCCCCCTCCTTCTGTCTCTGAACGAGACTGCTTGCGCACCCCACACACACACTGGAGGACAAACTCAACTCGTGCGCGCCGAATGAAAGGCCCCCTTCCCCCGTGAGGACTGCGGGCGGGAGCAGGCAGACATGTTTGTGGCGGGTGGGAGCGGGACCAAATATGACGATTTTATCGCGGGAGCGGGACGAAAACATGCGGGAGCGGGACTAAAAAATCAGTCCCGCGCAGACCTCTAGCCTGACTGCCTTTAGGTACTGAGATGAGATCCTCAGACCCATTGTGAGACCACCGGGCAACTTATTGAGATATTGTGTCACTCACATTAGCGATAAAACTTAAAAAGCCACTCAGTATTATTGCTGTAAATGAAAGATAACAGTCTCCGATGTCTATCGTAGTACATACTTTGATCAAAAACAAAACTTTAATTCACAAAAAAGTTGTTTTGAAAAACACAAATTTTGAAGGAAAAAAAAAGACTTTGACCTGGTTTTCCCTGGCGGGGTCACATATTTGAAAGGTAGACCCTTTAATGGTTCCGCTTTATGTTTAGTTTTGTTTCTAGTATAAAATCTCAGAGTTATTTAAGTGTTTTCTGTTTAAATACATTGTCCAAAATAATATTGTTCTAATGAATATGTAACATTGTGTAGCTGATATTTGTCTACAACTGCGGTGTAACTATTAGTTGTAATGTTACAAAAATTTGTACATAATACATGAACTTTAAGAAGAAGAATACTCAGCAGTTCACAGACTCTCTGTGAAATAAACAGCTGATAATGTGGTTGCCAAATAAAGCAAATCAATCTGTTTGTGGTGACAGTTTTATTAAGAAAAAAGTCAGTGTTCATTGTTAGTAATGAATGGAAACAAACTCTTTGTCTCGTGTCTCAGGTGAGCGACGGCTGGAGGCTGGTGCCATGGTGCTGGGCGATCGAGGTGTGGTCTGCATTGATGAGTTTGACAAAATGACAGACATGGACCGCACTGCTATTCATGAGGTCATGGAGCAGGGGCGTGTCACCATTGCTAAAGCGGGTATTCATGCCCGTCTAAATGCCCGATGCAGTGTCCTGGCAGCTGCCAATCCTGTCTATGGCCGTGTGAGTCACTGTGATAATCAAAAAACATTACATAGCAGAGAGTTACTATGAACCGCTGTGATGGTTGTCATGATACAATATATCCTATTACACTTATAATCACTTAAGAGTTATGTACAAGTTACAGAACTTTCAGTTTTAACATTTACCTCCCTCTCTGTCTCTGTCTAGTATGATCAATATAAGACCCCGATGGAGAACATTGGCCTGCAGGACTCTCTGCTGTCTCGTTTCGATTTGCTCTTCATCATGCTGGACCAGATGGACCCTGAGCTGGACCGAGAGATCTCTGACCACGTTCTGCGAATGCACCGTTACCGGGACTCTCACGAGCAGGAAGGAACAGGTATTCTGGTTTTGGAAGTTAGCTTAAGTTGAGCCTTAAGGCTATGTTCACATTACCAGGCTGAAGTGAATCAAATCTGATTTAATGTGACTCAATTTTCAAATCGTATTCGAGTCACTTGAGTCTTAGTTTGGATACATATATGTGGTCATATGACATGAATGTGAGGTCAGATCAGATTTGATGTGTCTGTACACGTGGTTAGTGTTAAACCAGTTCTGACTTCACTTCTGTTTACACACAGAGCTGCTAAAACATCAGCCTGCTGGCTTTTATCCACCTTCTTCACCTGATCATGTACAGTCCACCAGCTGTTTACTGTCCTCCTGAGCAAAACACCATCATCTACTAACACATCTGTTCTACCACAACCAGTTTCACACATACAGGGTTGCCAGATCCTCCTACCCATTAGCTTACTGAATGTGAGCTCATGCTATCTCAATCATCTAAAGCGTCTAATCACAGACAATTGAAGAAGCGTTAAAAAAGTAAATCTTTACCTGTGATTGCATATTTGCAAACCTGGTACAAATGTGTAGTTTTTTTGTTGTTTGTGCTGGAGGCAGTGTGCATGAAAGTATTAATGTGCAGATTTAATCACAATACAGATACATACAGGTCAAGATATTAATGATAGGTAGCAGCCCAAGTTGTCTTTTTGTACCTCATGATGCAAGGTTCACTCAGTGGATTTGGACAATTAGTGTAATATCTAAATATCCTGTGCTAATACAAAAGTCTGTGTGTTTGTGTGTGTGTCACAGCATTGGCTCTGGGTGGTTCGATCGATGTGTTGGCCACTGATGACCCAGATGCAGCACAGGAAGAGCAGGGTGAGCTGCAGGTGTATGAGAAACATAACTACCTTCTGCATGGCAGCAGGAGACAGAGGTAAACACTGAATTAGCTGAACACTGAATGAAGTTTTAATATTTTTTGTAATAAACTATAACATGAGAAAATGTAAAGAGTTGCACCAAGTATTGAAATTGACTTAATTTGCAAACAGTTCTAGAAACAAAATTTTATTTTTTTCAATAGTTTAACAATTAAACTACAGTGGAACATCAAGTTTTTGTCATTAATCTGTTCTAAAGTGTCTGATAACCTAAACTAACGATAACTGAAGCAATATTTCCTATAAGAAATAATGTAAATTCAATTAATCTGTTCCAGACACTCCAAAATAATAACAAAATACATTTTATACAGAATATCTGTAGTTTTACACACAGAACACAATTAGAAATAAAGACAAAAGATTAATGAAATGGATCAATGAACATTTAACGTCACTCTTACAGGTTTATGGTCTGTTTTAGAGAGTGTTGATGTGGTCCAGCTGCAGCCTGTTTTGTACACCCGTTGTCTGGGTTCTCGGACGCTGTTTGTTTTCACACTTGTTTTCAGGTGGCAGTGCTGTGCGCCGTCGCTTTAGTGTGATGTTTTAATTTAGTTTGAGCATTGTCAATGACAAACAATGCCAGAGAAACAAGAAGGAAAGCCAAAATGAGTGACAAACGCGTGGGTGGATGCTTTGTTTTTACGAAATTAGCGGCACATCATGTGGGAACGCCAATGAAAACTGGGCAGATGAACGATAACTGGGACGACGATAACCTAATTGTACAATAACTGTATTTCCACTGTATTTAGTCACCATATTGTGCTGAAAATTTCTTTATGGATTACAGAGATTAAATTTAAGTAAAGACTTGTTCATTTAACTGTAAACATTTGGAAATGTATTTTATTAAGTAAACATCTGACATTAAAGACAGTAATGGTTTGGTGTTGAGTATCATGATACTACACTTGGTATTGGTAGCAAAATTGACATTCTGGTACTGCGACAGCCCTTGTATGTAGAATTATAAATAAAAATAAGAGTAATTGTTACTCAGGCTTGTATTAAGATTTAGTCCAACTCTTTAGCTTACTGATCCTAAGTCAGTGCTTCTACTGAGTGATGTGATGCATATCATTAATGTTGGTTTCAGGGACCGAGTGTTGAGCAAAGAGTTCATGAGGAAGTACATCCATGTTGCCAAGGCTATTTCCCCTGTACTGACCCAAGAAGCAGCCAATCACATTGCAGAGGAGTACTCTCGACTTCGCAACCAGGATCAGCTTGGCTCAGACATTGCCAGAGTGAGGAGTGCACGCAAACACACACACATGCTGTCCTTTGTCTGCCTTTTAATGGGCTGCCGTGGTCTGGGCTCATCATTAAGACCATTAATGTGCCAAACAGATTTTGTTACATAAGATATTAAATGTGTATATCCTTATGATTTTATAAGCACATGGCAAATGTTGTGGGTGTTTCGGAGCTTTAGTGTTAATCGAGCTGTTAAATTGAGGTCTTGTGCTTTGTTCTCCATTCATGGTATTGATGAGCTTTATTAAACGATGCTTTCTCCTCCTCCAGACATCTCCCGTCACAGCCCGGTCCCTGGAGACTCTGATCCGTTTGTCAACAGCCCACGCCAAGGCTCGCATGAGCAAGTCTGTGGAGCTTGAGGATACAGAGGTGGCAGTGGAGCTTGTTCAGTTCGCCTACTTCAAAAAGGTCTGAATGTCTTGTGATTTCTCTACTGTCTATCTCACACACCACAAACAAGCATTTTAACAGGATTAATATCACCCAGTGAAGACATTATTATTACCAACAATGATGATCCATTTCAGCATGTTGGGTGAATATAGAAGGATTTGGATTAGGAATGCACCGAAATGAAACATTTGGCCGAAAACTGAATTTCTGGTAAATGATTATAAAATTAGTCACTAAACTAAAATAAGTCCTGTAGTTAGTCAGGAGTGAATGTCTGTAGTTGAATAAGTTGCTTTGACATCAGCAGGTTTAATAACATGAGTTTAATTGATTATTCTTTTATATTTGTATATAAGACAAAGACAATAATATATGAATATGTATGAAGATGCATGTATGTTACATTATTACTAATATTTAATAAAATGATGAAAATGATGAAATAGTGTTGAAAATGTCTAAAATGAATGATGTAAGTCACATTGATGTTTTGTGTGTTTAATGTGAGTGTCATTGGCTACAGACACTTCACACTTCTGGTAATTATGAGACAGTCCTTAACACTGCAGCCACCAAGCACAAACACAAAGCTAAGCGGCTGTATTTATGGCTTCATCATAACAAGTGCAATTTAGTAAAGATTGTGCTTGTAGTTTGTTTTCTTCTTCCATTTCAGCCCCAAACTTTAAATGTGCTGGTGAATCTGTTTTGTTGGTGAGGAAAAGCCCAATTCTGAATGATAAACCAACATTAAACTCAATTTACTGCAATAAACTTGCACTCTGGTTCGAGTTTTGTTTTTGCGATTTTCAGCTGAATAATTTTGGTTGCCAGATATTTGGTGCATCCCTAGTTTGAATGGTTCTGATACACAAGTGCTGCGGTAACTTTTACATATTGTACTGTAACTCCATTTATAACTTGAGGTTCTTTAGGATAGATGAGTCTAAAATTAGCCGAGGTGCTGAGATTTACATTAAATGTTAATTTTCTAAAAGTGAGGAATGTTTAATGTTTACTGAGCATGTTGGTGCAGCTCTGAACTTATTTACAGAAGTAATTACTGAAAATACCATTTTAAGTTAAAGTTAATTTAAATTAATTTTTAGTTAATTTTGCAATTACAAGAAGTTACAGATCACAATTCTAGACCAAGAACATGTGAAACAGATCTTAATATTGTAAATAAATGTCCCTGCAAATGAATTTTCGTCTTGTTTTTGATACTTTAGGTTCTGGAGAAGGAGAGAAAGCGTGCCAGACGGGGAGATCAGGACACAGCCTCTGAGGAGGAGGAGGAGGAAGAGGAGCAGGAAACTCAGGACACCCCACGCCAGCAGAGGAAGAGGTATTAACAGTGAGACTGCATTACATCTAAAGTGGTCTGTCTGAATGTGTATTTTATTGATAGTGTGCTTTCATCTTGGCTACCATGCCCACACAAAGTATAAATAACATTTGATGCTTGTGCTTTTTGTCCTGTAGGAGGCGCCGTTCAGCTGAGCGCAGACCTTCACAGGGCAGTGAACCTTATGACCCATATGACTTTGCCACTGAGGCAGATGTACCTCAGAGTAAGACTTCAGTACATTACACTTACACACATGGCTGCAAATTAATTCTTTTGTGTTTTCATATTTTGTTTGTATCTCTATTGAGATTAGATTATATTAGCAGTGCGTCTTAACATTTTACACATCATAGTTTTGAACCTCCTGTATCCAGACACCATTAAATTAACTCCAAGACTGAGGTTCTGGGGGGTCGTAGTGGTATACAGACACATGCTACGTGTTGTGATTAGAATCACTCCTTTAATAAACTGGTATCTCGTCTTTTTTAAGGATTAATTTCTTTACATCCACAGGCAGAGTGGACAATCTTCCATCCAGAACAAGTAGATTATTAAGTGACTCTTCAAAAGCTCTAAAATGAGTGATGAAGGTGACTAAAAGACACTTAGAAATATCTGCCAAAACATTTCCATCACAAGATGACGTCTGCCTGTAAAATCACAGCTCTGAGTTAACTAAAAACAGCAGATAATTCAGTCATTTTCTCAGAGAGTGAGGGGAGAACACACGGACATGGAGCATCTAGACATACAGACAGAGGAGCCCCTGTAAAAGAAGAAAGTACCCCAGGACCCCCCATGTACAGTCTGAACAGGACTTTACAAAAACTAGAACAGCATTTTAAGTCGAACAGTTGAGCCAGTCAGATGATCAGTTGTGATTGTTCCTTTACATGAATTTTCTCTTCTTTTCCATGTAATCAGTTCACTCTCCTGCTCCAGCAAGGCCGAGTGAAGAGCCCATGGAGACCCCAGAACAGAACGGTCACACAGAGTTATCAGCAGACAGGTTGGTGTTTGTACCTTTTGACTTTTGACTTTTTTTTTTTTAAAGTACCATTATCCAACCATCCATCCATTATCCCACCCGCCAAATCCTTATCAGGGTCACGGTTAGTCCCCTTTCCCCCTTACTGGGCACAGGACAGGGTATTACACTAACCCAACTAAGGCCAGGACAGGGCAAGTATCAATATCAAGTGTGTAAAAAAATATGTTCTTGAATATTATTTATTATTAACTAAAATCCAATAATGCAGTTTATTACAGTTGTTGTTGTTGTTGTTGTTGTTTAGATTAAGATCAGCTCTCAGCCATAATGTGACTTTTTTAAAAAAAATTTCATGTTTTCCAGGTTGAAGGAGTTCAAAGCTGCCTTGCTGGAGGTGTTCCGCTCTGCCCATGCTCAGTCCGTGGGCATGAACGCTCTGATAGAAGGCATCAACAAAAGCTGTTCTACCCTCTTCGATCAAGCCGAAGTCCGGGCCGCCCTCGTACGCATGCAGGACGATAATCAGGTCATGGTAGCTGACGACATCATCTTCCTCATCTAAAGAAGGTCATCGCCACACAGGAAGAAGAGAATGAAGAGCTTGGACTTTTGTCAAGATTTAGACTATAATTCTGTATTTCACATGTTCTCTTCTTTTAAAGAAGTTAAAGCTGTTCACTTTGTGCACTCGGTTTCAGATGCATTCCTTGGATTTGTTTTGGTTCTTTTATTTGTTCTGTATTCAAATTAAGCTTTTTAAAATGAGTTTTATGTGTTTTTAGGATGGGGCAGAAGTACTTGTAAATATTGCCCGAAGGTTATTTTGGAGGTGGAATGCCACTGAAAGAGTGAAAAATAAAAAAAAAATTGTTTTGTTTTGTGAATCATCACAGTGAACCATATTTTAACTAACTACCTTCCTCTTATTAGAATAATGCTTAGCTCTCTGGAGCCTACTCTGCTAACGGTGGCATATTAATGACATTCTGCAAAAACACTTTACATAATCGAGATTTAAAGTGTGTGTGTGTGTGTGTGTGTGTGTGTGTGTGATTCATCACACCTATCCCATAAATATTCAATGTAGGGCTAGTAGCTGAGGAAAACATCCTCATATTTTTTTTTTTTTTTTTTTTTTTTTTTGAGGCGTCGTGTCTACCCAGAAGCTCAGGAACAGTAATACAGGTGTAATGGTGACCGCAACACCCGGTGTTAAATCTAGGAATCTTGTTTTTTTTAAAAACCTGTAATAGCGGGCAAACTTTTTATTTCTAAAACACCTTGTGGGCCGTGCCAAAATTTGCAATGGGCTGCAAATAGCCCCCAGGCTGGACTTTGGACATGCCTGCTTTAAATGTTCTGCTTTTCAAATATATATAGTTTGAAATGAAATATATTTTTAGATTGTTGTGAGAGAAGCATAAATAAGCAGAGACATTTTTTACTGCAAGTCCTATCGCAAGTGTTTTTTTTTTTTTTTCCCGCCTATTCACCAAAGGTGTCAAAAGTATTCACATTCATTACTGAGGTAGAAGTATAGATACTAGGGTTTAAAAAGGCTTCTATAGAAGTCAACTTAAGCTTTTTACTCAAGTAAAAGTGCAAAAGTTCTGGTTTCAAAATTATTTAAAGTGTAAAAGTAAAAATGTAATTTAAAAAAAAAGCAGAAACTTATAGTGCACTACCCCACCCTGGAGGAAGAGTGGTCCAAAATTCCAGTTGAGAGGTGTAAGAAGCTTGTTGATGGTTATAGGAAGCGATTGATTTCAGTTATTTTTTTCCAAAGGTTGTGCAACCAAATATTAAGTTGAGGGTGCCAATAATTTTGTCCGGCCCATTTTTGGAGTTTTTTGTGAAATTGTCAAATTTGCCTTTTTTCCAGTTTTTTCTGCTGTTCCAATACACACAAAGGAAATAAACACGTGTATAACAAAACGTGTAATTGCAATAATTTTCTGGGAGAAATGCAGGGGTGCCAACACTTTTGGCCATGACTGTATATGTGTAGTACTGAGATTCCCGGAGAGTGACGAGACACATGACGTGCAGGTGTGATGGATCACTTACCAATAGGGTATCAGAATGGTATATGTTTATACTTATCATTCAACCACAATCAAAGTCACTCTTTTTGGATGGTGCAATTTATCTGGATAGGATGTTTTTTGAATGATCACAAACCAAAATGAAATACATAAAAATAACAAGGCTATTTTTAAAATGTAAGGAGTAGAGAGTACAGATAATTGCATGAAAATGTCAGTAAGTAGAAGTAAAAAGTCGTCCGAAAGTAATTACTCTAGTAAAGTATAGAAAATGAAAATTTCTACTTAAGTATAGTGACGAAGTATTTGTACTTTGTTACTTGACACCTCTCCTACTCACACAATCTGCCATTCATATGACATAGCAATTCAGCACATATCAAGAAATGTGTGAAAACACCCATTTCGTCTCTATAAACAAAGAGCAATGCACTTGAACAAAGACCTCACTCCTGAGTGTTCACAATACAATCAAAATATAGATTTATGACACTCTTACTGTTTTGACACTGTTGTTGCTGAGTTTGTGCTGAACAAAAGCCTGTGTAACACTTTGGGGAAAATAATTTTAGGTGGGTGTAATTTGTAAAAAGTCAGGGCGTGTCAGATTACATCAGAGTGTGTGAAACCCCCTCAGACTCCAGGGGAGTTAAATTACACTGTATTGTAAACCACAATAGCCAAATATGGACATAACCTAACATTCCTTGGTTTAAACGCCACTTGCTTGTTTGCTGGGGGTGTCGAGTATCTGTTAAAACTGTCACCTTTTCTCAACTAACCTTGTACTGCAGAAGTAGTGAGCGTGGGCAGAAATTGTCTTTACCATAATCGATCAAGCAGAGCTGATGCGCATCAGTGCTTGGAACTGATCTGTGTTGTGTCAGTAATACTTTACTTCTCAAGATCAAATAACTTCACAAAAAATGCATCTTAACTCTTTTATCTTGAGGACTTCACATGTTCCATGTGTAAAAGGCCTTGTTTGTGAGCTGGTGCTGCACCATCACTCATGACGTGATTGTTAATGGCGTGTGCCAGTCAAGTGCATTCACCGTTGCATGTTATTAGCTTCCCATGAGTTCAACAACAGCATGAATGATTAAAACAGACCATATAGGTTATGCATGGTCTCATAATGTATCATCATATGCGAATGACTCATCAGATGATATCTTGAGAGTTTCAAGAAGCAAATCAGCATTTCTGTGACCTCAATTTATTGAGTGGGTGAGACCGTGTCTGTCATCAGAAGCTGCTCAAAAGATGATTGTGGTGAAGACAGACTTGAGACTTGAAGTTGCACTCTGGCACATATGCAGGATAGTTTTGGTAATTATACAAATACCACACAAAGATTGAGACAGGGTCAAAGTGTCAGAAGTTTCATGTTAGTTCTATGATGGTTGCTAAACTACAACTCAGTTGAAGTGACTGTAATGGCTTAGCTTCAGGTTGAGGTTCTTCAGAAAAAGACCAACTAATTCAGTCGTTGTGAACGGTGTACTCCAAACTTTAGTGTTTTGTTCCTACATTCCCAAAGTTGGTTCAGAGTTAGAGCTGCATAAAAGTAAAGAAAGAGAGAAGAGACAGTTGAGAGGCTGAGAAGGGCCCCTTCCCCTACTTTAACAAAACTTTGGATATTGTCTATCAATATGACCACGTCAATGTTTAGTTAACGTCTTGTTCAGCCCCTGTGGCTCCAGCATCTCTAATCTCACCAAAACACCGAAACAATGTCCTAATAACCTTCAGCAGAGCATGAAAAGTCTAAACTACTTAGAGGAACATAGGCTTCTAATCTAAATGATTGCATAATTAGGTAAGTTAGAAAAAGAATTTGGTTAAACAGTTAAGCGATGGTCCAACAAACCCCAGTAGGATCAATATCATTTTGGCTTTCATCAGTAACTAAAGTGAGGTTATTAGACAGCATGCAGAGGAAATGTATTCACTACAAATACTGAAAGCATTGTGTATGACGTCATTACAGGCTGAACTGATCTTTCAAAGTTGTTTAGTCTCGTTTAGAGTAGAAACAATGTGAAAGACTGAAAAAAAAGGTGGCTTAATTGTTATGACTTGGATGGGGACATTGATGGATTGAGGTTCTTCAGAAGCTTTCGAGGACCAAATCATTCAGTTATTGTGGAGATTGTATTCTAAACTTCAGCCTGTATACAGCATGTTACTAATCATACCTTTGGTACCAGTCTCATGTAGAGTAAAGAATCAGATCAACAAATCTATTTTTTTTACTTTGATCAGGAACTAAAGTAATGTTATTGTGTACTATGTTGTTACAGGCTAAAATGCTGTAATGATCTTTCAAAGCATCCATTGTTTAGTCTCATGGGAAAAAAATGGTGCCATAATTGTTATGATGGCTTGGGGACACTGATGGATTTTGTTTCTTTTAAAATAAGTGATACTTCTTTTACTCACATATTTTAGCAAATTATTGCAGTGCACCATGTCACCAGAAGCTGCGCGTAGATGATTGTGGTGAAGACAGACTAGAGACGTGAGACTTGAAGGTGCATTTTGGCAGGTATGCAAGATTGTTTTGGTAATTGGAGACCACACAGAAGAAGAGACAGGGTCAAAGTGTCAGAAGTTTCAGCTCAACATGTTCAGCTGGTTACTGGCATTCTTAAAGGCTCTGGCACTGCAGTTCAGGACAGAGCCATTTCCTTAATTCATTCAGCCATTTCAGTTCAATTTGCTTGTCTGCAGACCTTTTTGTACCCTACATCTCTGTTTCCCAGTCCCTGGCCTCCTCTCAGTCTAGTTTAAGGAGGTCAGGGATGTTGCCTTTATTATTTTCTTGGGAAGATTTGGAGGGGTTTTGTTGCCTGAGGAGGAGGTTCACCAGTAAACTCATGAGCCTGGCAAGCTATAGCCATAATTCCAGGCGTGGTGTGGTACGGTGGCTCCTCCTCTCTTTTTGACAATCAGTGGGTGCAGAAGCCTCCCTTAGCCAAGGTCGCAGTTCCCGCAATCAGGCTTACTCAAGTTGGCCCCCTCAGATGGCACACTCACTCATTCTTTCAGAGTGCATCGGAAGCATGTGTGCAGCACACCTTTCCATCTATGCTGCACTTATTCATCCCAGACTGCAGTATTTGTTTTGTTTGGTGTTTTTGGGGTTGTTTTCCATTATTTATTAGTTGTCACTCCCCTATCTGCACCGAATCCTAACCCAGAAGTCAGTATCCAGGTTTTTTCTTAAAGTGGGGCCACTTTCCAGAGGACACTTGACTCTGGCCTCTGGCTCACATCAGTCCCATGACAGAAAGATCAGCAGTTCAGCAATTATAGCAGTTCAGCCTGTAAAATACAGACATTGTATACAATAGCATCACTTTAGTTCCTGATGCCAGTCAAGAAGATATTGATCTTACCATCAGGAAATAAAGTGATGTTATTCCACAGCATGTCGTGGACCATTTCTTTACTCTGTTTACTGCAAATACTGAAAGCGTTGTGTACAATGTCATTACAGGCTGAATTGCCGTAATGAGCTTTCAAAGCAGCCATTGTTTAGTCTCTTTCAAAGAGCACGCAATGCCGGATGTTGTTTAAAGCACTGCCTGACCTGGCATGCAGAACTCATTGGATGAAAATCCAGTTGTACTGTTCACATGAAATACTCTGGAGGGTTTATTCAAATAAATGAAGCCAAACTTTGTATTATGGCAGATTAGTAACTATGAATGTTCTAATGATTCTGCCAATGTCAACCAACGTCAAGGAAAAGAGCTGGAAGGCGATCTTTTCTTACCTGACTGGAACTGGTCTGCTTAAGTAAGGATATCACAGAGCTTCTACTCAGCTTTTAAAAGTCTTTTTTTTTAAATAACAGATTTACATTTAGCATCATACACAAGCTTATACATCATAACGTATAATGTTTATGAGTGAAGCAGTGTTACACATCAGTAGAAAAAGTCCAGAGTCATCTGTATTTTTAGGATGAAGTCATATATACTAAGCTTCTATGGATATTGTAGCATCCTGTAATGTAATAACTTCACAATGCAAATGTAACAAAAGCTCACAATCTAATAAACTGCTGATAATGTAATAAAATCTTCATCCAGTAATGTGATAAAATCATGTAGTAAGGAATTATTTTATATGGTGTTTATTATTATAATAGAATAAAATTCAGTATAAAAGTAAACTGACCATTTAAAAAATGTATATTGTTTTAACTCTTTGTAAACCAATGACATGGCAAACAATAGGCTTAGATGAAATCTTTTAATAATATGATGCTTATAAAAGTGTAAACATTTCTCTTTCGGAAGACATTTCACCTGTATTAAAGATGTAATGTGGAATTTAAAAGGATGTATAACATATCCACACTGTGACTACAGTGGATAATTAAGGACAGTATGTTTATAGGTAGGGATGGTATTTACTCAGAATGAGACCTAGTGTATAATTGAGTTTCAGGGGCAGCGTGGGATCCAGAGCCAACTGAGAGTCCAACATCAGTGTCGGTACAAAATTCAGCATCATAAGCAGCAGCAAATAAAGTAAAATACATCTTCTCAATAAAATAAACAATCATTTCTTTTTATTTATTAAGTTTATTTTTTTAGTTTATATGTTCAAGTGAATTGTAAATTCTTGTACTTGATGCCCTACTCCAGGAGATTTTGATTTTGACACAAAAGTTTTATAAACATAAATAAATAAATAAATAAATAAATTATTTTTCAATTTAAAGTTAAATAGTTTAGTTTCATTTAACGGTAAAAAGTATTTCATTGATAATATTGCTTCTAAGCTGTTGCCTTAATTTTATTGGTTATGTGCTGTATTTAACTTAATTTTATTAATACTAATTCTAGTTTGCACTTTGAATCTACTCAATATTTATATGTAGTTTGAAATAATTGTATATATTGTATTTACTTCTACTCAAATGTTTAAATTAATTTTCACTCAGAACCAAGAATGGCATTGTTTACTTAATATTATTGCTTGTAATCTTTGGCCTCAATTTTATTGAGTAGATATAGGATAAAAAATTTTTAAAGTGTACCTTGGTTACCTTAGCTTAGCTCAAAAGAAAGATGCTGCCTATTGAATCTTCAGGCAAAGTTTATTTATATAGCACAGTCATTCAAAGTGCTGTACAAATTAAGAAATACAAAGATAAAGCTGAATTTAAAAACAAACAAACTGTTAAACAGATAAAAAAACAGAGATAAATCGACATATTTTTAAAATGATTAAAAAATTACACACACATTATATATATATATATATATATATATATATATATATATATATATATATATATATATATAAAACTGTAGACAACAATTCCTCATAACCAGTAGAAATACAATGAAATACTCAATAAAGCTTGTAAATCCTAGCTGGTGCACGTCCAATGCCTATAGTTAAATCACTGCACCCTGCCCAAGATTTTAACCCAGATAAATGCTTAGAAGCAGTTTTGTGGCATAATGATGCATATCTGCACATGAACTACTTTCAAAAAGGTATTTAGTCATTGTGTCCTCCTAGTCATTTAAAGAAATGTTAATTAGTTGTATATATTGTATGTTTTGTTAATATATTGTACAAAAGTCTTCATAAAATCTATAATTAGTGAAATTGTTTAAAAAAATTTACTGAAATATCATTAACAGAGTATATGTTCCTCTAAATGCCCCCGCAATGGAACGTCAGACTATTTTTCCCTTTAACTGTGTCAAGGGAAGGAAATACAGCCAACACATGCTGCCCTGTATATAAACAGAGGAGGAACTCTCAAAGCCTCATTGGTGCTGCAGACATGCTCTGAAAAAGGACCACATTACTGACAGAATCCTTTTCTCAGAAGATGCAGGTCTCAGTGGTTAGTAAACTTTCATTTTCATTGCATTTCTTTTATATAAGCGTTGATGCTGTGCCAACACTGCAGTTAGAATAGTTGATGTCAGATGTGGGATGAGTAGCCTGAAATATACTCTTTATAGTAGAAATTATGTCTCAAGTGGATAAACAAGTAGATTCAAAAACAGGACTCTATAAAAGAGAGGCAATGAGTTACACAAGTTAGGATTGTAGTTGGGTTGAGCTCTGTTCTTCTGTTTTTGGGGGTTTTTTTGGTTTAAAATATAATACTAGTGCTCCTTAGATAGAGTTGAGCAACAATAAAAACAGTTAAATCTTAAAATGAGCTAAATGTCAATGACGAGAATTAATCAAAATAATATAATTGTGTTAATATAATTACTGAACACAGTTTTTGAGTTTGCTGACTGGTGCTATTACTAATGACTTAAAACTGACTTCTGGACAAATCTGTTTTTTATTTTCTGCGAACAGCAACACAAACTTAAAACTTTAAAATGATTCTGCAAATAAAGGCTTTAAGAAGCTAATAAAAATTAAATGAATTATTCCATATGTGATAACAATGAGATCTCTATATCATCTCAGTAGTTTCTCTTAGATAACAATGAGATCTGATGGAAATGAGATGTAAGCTTAAGTCTGTTGTTACTCAAACACTGATCAGGAGAAAAAAAATCTCACATTGTGCTCAGATTTGCTGAGATAATGATGCTCGTTAACAATATGAACTAAATTACTTCTAATTCAAGTCTAATTTTTGATGCTGTGAAATTATTGAACTATTGCTCTTTCTCCTATTTTAAGAGTTTTTAGGAACAATTTTAGGCTCTCCATTAAGTTTCCTGAAAAACATTTGAGCAATATTTTTATCTGGGTGAGCAAAAATGTTTATAACTTATTAAACTCCTCTTCTCTTCTCTTCTCTTCTCTTCTCTTCTCTTCTCTTCTCTTCTCTTCTCTTCTCTTCTCTTCTCTTCTCTTCTTTTCTCTTCTCTTTGCTTCTCTTCTAATCTCTACTCTTCTCTTCTAATCTCTTCTCTACTCTTTTCTACTATTCTCTTCTCTTCTCTAATCTCTTCTTTTCTTCTCTTCTCTAATCTCTTCTCTCTTCTGCTCTTTACTATTCTGTTCTTTTTTCTTATCTTCTCTAATCTCTTCTCTTCTCAGCTTTTTAAAGCTGTGCTGATGCTGGGTGTGGTGGCATTGTTGTTGGTAGCAGATGTGGCTCCTTTGCGGGGACGCAGGAGAAAAAAAGAAGGTAAATCCAAGAGTCCGACGACGCTGAGCAAATCTTCCAGAAGCTCCCGAAGGATGACGAAAAAAATGTGCATTGATATGAATTCTATTACAATCAATTCATCTCACTCTGCGACGATGTCTCCAAGTCAGTCCATGTCACCGTGGACATATGAGTGAGTGTCTAAACTTCATGTACAATATGTGACTGTCTTTATTAAAACACCAGCCTTATATGTGACACAGAGTAAATTAAATAGTCAAATAATGTGAGATTCTGGATTATAAAACCAAAGGCTTATTAAAATATGTCACTTTACAATGAATATAAAATATAAGTCAGTTCAGAGGGTGGCATGGTGAGTTGGTGGTTAGGATGTTGTCAGCATTGAGGTCTTGGGTTCCCCATTTGGGTGTAGTGCCCATGTTCTCCCTGTGTGTGCAGGAGTTTCCTCCAACAGCCCCAAAACATGGAGGTCATGTGAAGTGGGTATTCTAAATTGCTCTGCTGAGTGTGTGCCCAGTGATGGATTGGCACCCTGTGCTTAGCTCTGATAGAGCCCTGCCCTGTGCCCTTTAAAAGGGTAGGGAAATTACAGTGACCTTGAACAGGATTAAGTGTAAAATGATGGATGATACATTAGCTTTTTGAATTATATTATAAATACATATATTAGCCATAACTAAATTTATAAATGATGAGCCAAATCATTATGATCACCCAAAGATGGATGCAGCATGTCAAGCTCTTGGATATTTTAGATGATCAGAGATGCAAAAAGATAGGACGCGTGGTTTATTTGCAACAATATCATTCATTTACAGCTCAAAATAGGCAGAAATGATCAGAAATAAGAGAGTTTCACCTTTCTTTTATGTCTATATTAGAAAATGAGAATGTAATGAATGTAAGGAATAGATGCCAGACATGTATTCAGTGGGTCCTGGCTGTTTAAATAGTAGTATATTTGTATTTGTTGTTATAATATTTAATGCTGCTACTGATGCTTTTTTACAGCAGATTACTCTGCATTCTGCTCTGATTTAGGGATCAGGATCTCAGTAATAAAGACTTAAGCCCTTATTTTTTGTTAAAAGCCTCATAATCATAACATGTTGTGACACAGGCTGTTAAAGAACAACTAAATTATTACTTGGCCTTTAACTAGTGATTGTTTTACTCATTAAAGAAAGACTCCAGTTTTAAACTAACAACTGTGATAAATTTGCCTATGCTTACACAATAAAATACCAGCTGCCTTAAAAGGCATTTGTAGTGCAAACCAAGTGTGGTTCAGTGCTTTCAAGTGATGTGCTGAAATGTGTGTCCATGTGACACTGCTGTATCCCTTTAAACTCTTACTATACAGCAGCTACATGACATAAGTGAAAAGTGTTGATGTTAAACCATTCAAATGAGCAGAAAATGTGCTTTAAAATGTGATTTGTTAAAAAAGTCATATCAGAATATTATGACGACCTCTGGATTGGCCCGGGACATCACAGATATCATGTGACAGGGTTTACTGCACAGTGAGCACAACAGTCAGTTGTATCAGAGTGTAAAACCATCATCAGGGACAAAGAATGTAATGTCAGAAATCTCATCTCTCATCTCATCTCATAAATCTCTTACTGTGTGGGATGTTCTAGAGCTGCTGTAGTGAAGTACTGAGAACTTATCATACATTCTACCATGTCAGTAAGGTTGAGTCACAAAATATGCCAGGTTAGGACTTCTGGACATGTCTGTGACTCAACATTTCCAAAGACAGGAACAGAACAGGATGCCTCTAAAGAAAAGCAGCCCATATGTAATATCAATTTTAGTCATTTATAAGGCCTATCAGATGCCAGAGGGGAACCAGAACTCTGGTGAGTGGTACAGAGCACTCGATGCACGACAGTGGACCAAATATATTCTATAATGAACACAGGAGCAATGAGGAATTTCAGGGATACAACATTGCAAGCTAAAGGTACAAAGATTGCAATGAGTGTTTGGCCCTAATATGGCCCAAATCATCACTTCACTTATGGTTCATATTTGGTCTTGAGTGAAGGTGTTCACTCAAGGTGGGTCTGGCTGCCTCATCTCAGCAACAGGTCCACTGTTGGCCCTCATAACATTAGCCAGTGCCATAACTGAGCCAGAAGTGGCACAGATTTGGCACAGTTGTATCTGCTATCTGGGTGGTTATTCCCACTATTAAGTGGTGATAATATATTCAGATGATATTCTTAGACTTACAATTTGCTGCTGAAAACTAAAAATGTTGAAAAAATTTTTGACCAATAAATATTTTTAGGTTGCACACCACTAAAGGGACTTAATGCACTCAGAGTTCTACCTGTTTGCAAATAACATTCAGCATTTAAAAGATTTTCCAACATTTCCAACACTTGGGGAGAAAGGAGAGCATTTCAGCTCTCATACGACACCTTTCTTTAGAAAATAAGAAGGTACTGAATCCAAAAGTCCAGGCTTTTGAAGATTTTAATGGTCACAATGATCACTGAAGCCCGTTTTGTTGATTCCAGGGTGTCTTACGATGAGTCCCGCATCCCCAGCCATCTCTTCGAGGCCAAATGTGAGAGGAGAGGCTGTTTGACCAAAGATGGACATGAGCAAATTGGGCTGGAATCCAAAGCTGTCTACTATGAGATCCTGGTGCTGAGGAGAGTGAATGGCAAAAAGAACTACTCCCTCCAGCTGGAGAAAAAGACCATTAGCGTGGGCTGCACATGCGTTTCGCCCAATGTCATCACTCAGATGTAGTGCGGCTCTTACTGCCGCAGAGCTATCTTTGGCTGAATGCAGTTTAAAGTCCTTCCGTATCTGTGATAGCTTGCTCTGTACACTGCTTTATCCCGTTAGGTTAGCAGTCAAAAGTTTGGGTAGCTTTTTGAAACACAAAATAAATGAGGTCATGCTTATGTAAGTGCCCCACATATTTCTAATTTCAGTTTCTCATGCTAGTCTCCCGAGTGGCTCTTCATGCAGTCTTTGTAGAATCTATATATTATAAGAATAAAAGAATCTATAAGAATATAAAAAAGCATATGTACAATTTAATCAATCAATCAATCAATCAAAATTTATTTATATAGCGCTTTTTACAATGGACATTGTCACAAAGCAGCTTTACATAATCAGTATCAGACATTTTGATTCTAAGCCCAATGTGAGCAAGCCGAGGCAACAGTGATCAACTTGCACTATTATTGTCAAATAAACAAAACATTTAAAAATAATCGTGTAAACACCTTTTTTTCTTTCTGACTGAGTTTTGAGTCATTGGTTTAGTTTTGTGTGAATGTGGAGTAAATGCCATTACCTGATCTGAACGACACAGGTGTGATAATGTCATTTCTACTGTTTTATGTCCACTGCCTGATTTAGACAAAGCGTGAAACAGGTCAACACAGCACAAGAAAGATGTTCCATTGCAGACCTCCAGGACCTTTACTACACACTTGTTATAAGTCAAATTTGAATAATGTATGTTTAAAATATTATAAATATTAGAGTAAATGTAAAAATTGTTACAATAAAAACTAATAATCATAATTCCAGATGATTTTGTAATACTTTTGTTACAGTTATCCTGCCCACTGAGCATCTGTTCTTAAAGAAGTTGACATCAGGGTCATATCATTACATTACATTACATTACATTATATCATATTATATTATATTTGTAATGTGATGGCTGGGGCTGTGAATGAGAGGATGCAGAGGTGGGATCCAAGTGACACATTTTATTGTAATAAACACAAATAAACACAAACAAACAAGCATTAACAGACACAGACTAACACTGACTGACATAGTCAATAGCGTTGTACATTTAATGACTGATCATGACAAGAGACTGTAATCATAGTGGGATGAACAAACAGGGCTGTGAGATTGATGAGACAGGTGTTATAGCAGATAGGATGGCATGACAAGGCCAGGAACACAGAGACATAATGTGTATGTAAACAAAAAAGCACATAGGGAAGCAAAACACAAGCATGAGAGCTGGGGATGTAACTATTATATTATTATATTATATTATATTATATTATATTATTAATTTTAGATTTGCCCACTGAAAATATATTTTTAAAGATTTTGACATAATGGATAATAATTAAAGTAGCATCACTTAGCCAAAGTAGCCAAAGATGTTGAATTTAAAGTATGTAAATATGTTTATATTTACCCTTCAAGTGCACAGCCCAAATCAGGTTTCTAATTTTTTTTTAGTAACTTTACATTATATAGCTCTACATTTATTAAATCATTATATGTTAGTCATCAAGTTGTTTTTATGCAAAATGATGGTAAATGCCTAAATTCCTATCAAATGCTATGGCATTTATCAATAGAGTGTAACCCTTGTGTGGTGTTAAAGTTTCTGTCCTGTAGATTGGGAATTTTGTCCGGGGAACTTACAATCTTCATAAAAATTGGCCAACAACTCAATAACTGTAATAAACATGACATAAATGCACAGCATTGGTCAAAATGACATACAGAGACTATCTACTCTTGTATATGTTATTTTGTTTTGCCTCTCATGTCCAGTTAATCTAAAGTTTAAGAAGCTCTATGAGGAGTTAGAGAGCTTTACTGATGGGTGGACTACTCGAACTTCTCTAGAGGCTTGACTGGAAGCATAAGAGCTTTTCTCATAAACCCTGTTGCTTCATCATTTTGAGATATTCAATAAAATACAGAATACAGGTGAAACAAAAAAGCCACAAACCACAAGTGGGTCAATTAGTCAAGAGAAGCTTTTACTGACCATGTTGAAACAGACAGTTTAGTCTTTAGGGCAACCACAAACACAGGCAGCAAGTGGGGTCCATTATATACATACATACAGATTCACATTAATTCTCATCACTGCACATATTATGTCACTTTTGGGAGCTTGCGACCACAAACAAAAATCCCTCTTTAGTCTCGTAACAAAAATGAATGCTGCAAAGGTTAAAACGCAATGTCATGTCAAAACAAAGTGCACCGTTCACATTTAATGCTGAGGCAGCAGCTCAGACTGCTTCTTCATTTACAACATAAGTGTGGTCTCTCTTAAAGCAATAGCACAGTCAGTGAATGGAAAGGAAAGGAATAGTCACCAATTAACATTACACAATTGAAATCATGCTAATTTGAGCTTAATTGATCTGTTCATCATTAGCCGTGTTAGCATATTTGGTTGAGCTACTGCTCTAACTCCCCCCCCCCCCACAACTCTACGTCCTTTAAATGGGGTGATCTATTTTCTTTTTACCTGTAATTCAGGCACAATGCAAAAACGTATGTTAGCTATGTGCTTTTGAATTGTGCTTAGAGTATTAGTTGGCTCCAGGGATTCAGGTTGAACAGGTCAATAGTTATGAATAGTCTGGATCATTCCAAATGTCATAATGCTGGAATAGTCATTACGATTATGATGACATAATACTAGAATTATCATTACAATTGTGATGTCATAATGCTAGAATAATCAGTACAATTGTGATGTCATAATAGTAGAATTATCATTAAAATTGTGATGTCATAATGCTAGAATAATCAGTACAGTTGTGATGTCATAATGCTAGAATAGTCATTACAAATATGACATTAAATTGTAAAATAATCATAACAATTGTGACATCACAATGCTAGGATTTCTCTCATCTCCACACAGAATATATTAATAGACTTAGGCTTCCTTAGAGCACAAAATCAACGCGGATGTGAACCCCTTAAAAATTATTCATTTTATTGACAAAGCATGTGTTGTGTTGCATCAAATGATCTGTGAATAAACATGCATAGCTTTCATTTTGCTAGACATCATACGTTAGAGGAAAACATCTTCCTACTGGTCTTAATTGTTAATGTAAATATCTCTGCATTGTTTCTTGTAATATATTGTTTGCTTCCCATCTCGCTACTCTTCTCTGGTATCTCAGAGCTTGAGCCTGAAACCTTGGTGCACCTTGCATTGCCATCTGGACTAAAAACAAGCATCTTTAGGTCATTTTTATATGACAATATTTTGTTTTGACATTGTTAAACCCCACAAAAAAAGATTTAGTGTTTCAAATTGTCATTAGCAATGTCCAATACTTTTTCCTCCATGAATTCATTATGTAATCCCTTCTTCTTTCTTCTCATTTTAGTTTAGTAATCTCTCCTTTTATCTTTGACTTGCCAAAGCAGTCCCCGGTTTGCTCCTCTACCGGCATGCTTCCTCCTTCAGTTCTTTATTCTTCCTCACTTCTTCTGCATGTTTGTCCTATAAAAAAAAAAAAAAAACAGTCTTGGCAGCAGTCTTTGAATATTCAGTGTTCATTCAAGTATTAGCACATCTAGGGGGGGTAGGGGGGTGGACAAGGCTCAAGTTACTGAAATATGAATTCTAATGACATATTCACAGAGTTTAGGGACATAAACAAATGTTGTTATTGATTTACAGACATTCTATACTTCTGACCAAAGGCTATTACATTCTGTAGCTTTACATCCTTCATCACTGCTCAGTGTCTACTCATAGGAGCAGATAATATATGGGTGATGGATCATTCTCAGTATTACACTGATAGTGTATTGATAGTCTATGTGGTGCTAGTCTTTGTGTTGTTCACATACCTTTTCTTGAAGCCTCTCCAACATGGCAGCCAGCAGGGCTTCACGGTTCTCCTTATTGGCCTCCATTTTCTGCTCCAGCTTCTCCTTCGCGTTCTTGATGAAGTTGTTGTTCTCTTCGAAGGCCTTCTGGATGACCTCCCTCTCATGCTCTCTCTTCTCCGCCAGGTGCTTCAGGAGCTCTGCCTCCTGGCACTGGACATAGGTAATGTGTGTTAACTCTTTCAACATTTGGACATATTTAGTCTGAGAAAGAACAGTGTATGTGTGTGAATTCCAACCTTTCGTCTCTCCTCCGCTGCCTCCAGCTTCTTCTGGATTTCCTCCAGCGAGGGGTCCTTACGGTGAGGCATGGAAGTATTCAGCTCAGGCACTCCATCGAATGATGGAGGCTTCAGGATGACCTCAAAAGCCTGACCAGATGCTCGTTTATTCAGCTCAATCACCTCCACATCTTTAATCTCACACCAGTTCAGGTCAACCACATCTAAGACAAAACCAAATCAAATTCAGCCGCAGAACTTCATCCTCATGGACCTTTTTGTTGGCATTTATTATTATTATTCATTTTCTTCCTTCCTGTCCACCAAGGTGTGTTGCAGTAGTGTGTATGTGTATGTTTTGATATATATGTTACAGCACTCATGCAAGTCCTGTATTATACAGTATGTACTGTGTGTGTGTGAGAGAGAGACAGTAAATGTATGTCTATAGTATGTGTACGTTATGATGTTCATGTTATAGCACTAAGTTCTATATTCTATGTACTGTGTTTATGTGTGTGTGTGTGTGTTTGTGTGTGTGTGAGGGTGTGTGTTTGTGCGTGTGTGTGCGCGTCAGTGTGTGTGTGTTTGTGTGTATGTGTGTATTGTATGACTATGTACTTTAACGTATAACAATAGAAAAGGCTTTAGATTGGCATATATTTGAACAGTTTTTATGCACAACACTGTCATTGTTAAAATTGTTAAAAACCATGTAAGCAAGTCTAGTTTTAAATCTATTAACTCTTAAAAGTGTGCACTGTGATACAGTTTACATCACACTAATCATAAACGTCCATTACTTTAAAGCTAACATAGTATTGTGGCACTAAAGACAATAGAAAACAAATATCAGTAAGTTGTTGACAGCAGGCCCACAGCTGTTTTATGCCTTACCTTCAGCCTTGTATGCTGACTTTTCTGTAAGGTTGGAGTTGATGCAGGAGCAGAATTGTAACACTAGAGGGATCTCCTTCAGTTTGTCTAAATAAGCTGTGGAGAGAAACTTCATGTAAACCAAAAGCCTGCAGTATTATTGTTTCTGAGGACTTATACACAGGACCGGATAACTCTTAATGCATCAAAATGTAACATAACAATATTGCATATGATAACGTACCTGTAAGGGTCATTCTGTCACTTTCTTTGTTGTTTCCTATGAGAGAGAGAGAGACACACACACACAGACAGAGACAGAGACAGAGAGAGAGAGAGAGAGAGAGAGAAAGAGAGAGAGAGATAGACAGAGAGAGAGAAGTTAAATAATGACTTAACTCTGCATCCTTTACATGAGGTGTAGAATTACCCCACAAAAACTGGGCGCAGCACCCAGTAGGCTGCCTATTTATCTCTACTATTTCTTCAACAACTTACAGTGGCAGGAAAAAGTTCATTTGCATTCATAACTAAATTTAAAAAGGCAAACTGTCATATATGTTATATTCATTATACATAAAGTGACTATTTCACACTTTATGTTTTAATGTTGTTACTGTTTGAATATTAATTTATTAAACATCCAAATTAAATATTCTAATAATTAGAGATTCTGATTAAAATATCCTAATAAATGGTCTCAGTGTTAATATGGTTGTAAACAGGACAACAAGAGCTACACTCTTAAAAGAGATGGACTTTCAATGTTTTTTTAGAAAAGAAAATGGTTCTATATAGAACCATGAACACTCAAAGGTTTTTTGCATGGTGAAAAGGTTCTTCAGACTGATGAGGAATGTGCTGTAGATCGTTCTGTATAGTACCAAAAAGGGTTCCTCTGTCATTACAAGCTTGACATCGTAATGATAGCAGAACCCTTTTGGTGACCATATAGAACCATTAAAAAAAGTTCTGTATAGAGCCATCTACAACACTTTCCTCATCAATCTAAAGAACCCTTTCACCATGGAAAGAACTCTTTATTTATGCAAAGGGTTCTTTGAGTGTTCATGTTTCTATCTAAAACCATTTTCTTTCCTAAGGAACCGTTGAAGAACCATCTTTTTTAAAACGTTCTGAGGTGCTGAGGACACTGGCTAACACGGCTAACACTCCACTCAGTCAGGAATTACACAAAGGAAGGAGGGGGCAAGCGTGTTTGGCTGAGTAGCAGGAAAACAGAATAGATGAAGGAAGGCAATAATGATGACAAAAGTACGCAACAGAAAAGAAAAATGCAATAAAAAAGATGTCTAAAGTCTTCTAGCAGTCACTACTGTGTGATCAGTGTTCGAAATGAACATCCGCCAAACCAACAATGCTTATTGACATGTGGAACATTCATCAATATATTAAAAATAATTTTGCTTTAACTTTAAATGTGGCCTCTTCTTTAAGCTTGTATTCAACATAATGCTGTAAATGAATTGTAAATGTACATGTAACAAAAAAATGAAATGTATTACTACGGCCGTCTTAAAAAATATGCTTGGCTGGTGGATTTTTTCATCTTCCAGTCCATTTAGCCAGGAGTCAAAAAGTTAATTTCAGACACTGAGTGTGGTGGAAGAACTATTTATTCATGTTTGCAATTGTAAATGTTTCTAAACAAGAAAATAGTTTGTTGCATTGCACAACTTTAAGAAATAAAACCAATTGGTCGTTCATTATTAAGTGAAATGTCTTATTTTCTCTTTCGTATTTATAATTGCTCTTTAACAAAGCAAAATCATGTTTATTCAGAATACTCGATGAATCAAAGGAATTTTAAGTAGAATACTTGATTGCTAAAATATTCAATAGGCCTACATACAATGAATTTGACTTTGTGAGAGCAACCTATACATGACATGTAACAAGTACAATAAACAGTAAGTAGAATAGAGAATACTAAAGTAAAAAAAAACTAAGTAATAAGAGTAATAAAGACATGTTAGCCAAGTAAACACTATTAGCCAACTGAGCAGAGTATGGGCATGTTGGCATAGTGAGGTGACTAAAAATGGCTAACACACTGTGACGCCACTCAATATACCTGCTGAACTACTATGTTTGCTAGGCTAACATGGTTAACACGACAAGACTTCGCTCTGAACACCAGCCAGGCATGTTAGCCAAGTGGCTAAAGTATTTTGTTACAGTGTAGTAGTCAGTAAGTGTGCTAACACTGTTTTAACACTTGCCTATATTTGTAAACACAATCTAAAAGACCAGCTGAACAGATTCCTGACTGAGTGAATGCTTTACAGCTACTGCACATGTGCTAAAAAGCTGTACATGATGAAAACTTTAAGGCTAAAATGCTTACCATTAAATCAGGATTTTAGAACTTTAATGCTAAAATACTAACCTGTTAGTGTTAAAATGTTACAATGATCAAGATTTGATCACTTAATTTTAAAATGTTAACATTAAATCACAATTTTTATTATTTTTAGTTTTAAAATGCTAACAGTAATTTTGAAATGCTTACATGTAATCAAGATATGATCACTTTTAATTTTAGAATGCTAACACTAAATCAAGATTTTATTATTTAATTTTAAAATGTTAACACTAAATCACAATGTGTAATACTTTTAGTTTAAAAAAGCTAATATTAAATCACAATTTTTAATACTTTTAGTTTTAAAATGCTAACACTAAATCACAATTTTAAATACCTTTAGTTTGAAAATGCTAACACTAAATTACATTTTTTTATACTTTTAGTTTTAAAATGCTAACACTAAATCACAATTTTAAATACCTTTAGTTTTAAAATGCTAACACTAAATCACAATTTTAAATACCTTTAGTTTTAAAATGCTAACACTAAATCACAATTTTTAATAGTTTTAGTTTTAAAATGCTAACAGTAAATCACAATTTTTAATACTTTTAGTTTTAAAATGCTAACACTAAATCACAATTTTAAATACCTTTAGTTTTAAAATGCTAACACTAAATAACAATTTTTAATACTTTAAGTTTTAAAATGCTAACACTAAATCACAATTTGTAATACTTTTAGTTTTAAAATGGTAGCACTAAATCACAATTTTTAATACCTTTTAATACTTTTAGTTTTAAAATGCTAACACTAAATCACAATTTTTAATACCTTTAGTTTTAAAATGCTAACACTAAATCACAATTTTTAATACTTTAAGTTTTAAAATGCTAACACTAAATCACAATTTGTAATACTTTTAGTTTTAAAATGCTAACACTAAATCACAATTTTTAATACCTTTTAATACTTTTAGTTTTAAAATGCTAACACTAAGTCAAGATTTGATCACTTTTCATTTTAGAATGTCAACACAAAAATTAAGATTTTACCCCTGTTGCTAAAGTGCTAACCCTCCAGCTGAGTATAACAGATGCTGCTTATCTGAGAATGACAGACTGCATTGTGACTTGGTGACAGTTGGTGATGGAATGATGTGAATTCAGATGAGGTTGCTACAATGTTTACACAGTCTTACAGATGGCCTAAAAGTGCACTAATAATAATGAATAATGTGATGACTAGACTGAAGCGTAGTCTCTTTCAAATTGGATTTCACAGCAGGCCTTAGAGCTAATGAAAGCACGCAGCATGGCCTGTTTGACATGCAGAGAATAGGCCACTCCATTAAAGGCTCAGGGGCCATGGGCGGCCACCCTGCCGCATCACGTAATTATGGGTAATGGTGACACGCGCTTCTGTAGAGAGAGACCGCATGGATGGCGACCCTGCCCTTCCACTCAAACACACAAACAAGCACACACACTAACCTTGTCCAACCTCCCAAACACCCCAAGCTTGGATCAATACTTACTTCCTGCAGATGTGGCTGTTTATTTACAGTTTGTCGATGGAGTAGCAGGAAGAAGCACAGCTGTTATCCTCCCTTTGAGGTTAACCACTTCAAAACAGCTCAGCACCAGAAACAGTATTTATATTTGGGTGAAATATGAGGCTAAAATAAGCCACCGTGCTTAGACCTGGCTCAAAATTGCATAACATCCATTATGGTGGTTTAGTCTATTTCAGCTGCACAAAACCAAGTGATGTGCAAAAAATAACCTCTGTTGCTATGCTAACATGTTTACGTTGAACACAAAATGACATCATTTGACTGACATCACACTCCATTATGTCACAGTTATGAACATGAATGCAAAACTATTGCGCATGCACATACATTCACTTTATGAATCCATACAAAATCACATGCATTAGCACAGAGACCTTTGAGGTGCCAGAAAGTCTTTCACTCATCAAAGAGCAAAACCAGTCCAGCATTCTTATTCAGCTGTAGGCAGCTTTGTTTTGGGTGGGGTGCACACTTACCCCGTCTCCTTGGCAATGTATATAGTCCTTATCCCTCTCTCTCTCTGGCTCTGTCTCAGTCTCTGCTGCTCCTCGGATACAGGCACTCAGCAGCAGTACCACTCCTAATGCATGACATCACCTCCCTTGGCTTCTATTGGTGGAGCCGGCATCTCTCCTTCAGAGGATGGAGAAGGGGGGCAGAGATGGAGAGAAATATATTTAGGCGTCTATAGAGAGGACAAGAGGGAACGGGATTTGGTAGAAAACATGTTGGGGTGTTTTCCAGCAAGCTGGGCTGCGTGAATAATTTAATAGGATTTCTGTGTGGTGGTGATGGAGACACATTGTTACACTGTAATGCAGAGATATAGCCTAGTAGAATACAATGATTACACACATTAGAATCAACCTTAATTGACCACCTGATCCATCTAGTTACTTCAGAAGTTCTTGATTAGCTAAACAAAGTGATTTGGGCTGGAAATGAAACCTACAGGAAGGTATATCACAAGGTGGATGGATGGTGACCCCTGGACTAGTATTTACAAAATATTATGACCTATAATAAATATTTATTATAATGCCAAAGTGTATCTGGGCATAAACAGATACATTCATTCACACACACCAGAGTTATGTATAGTAGCCAATTCACCTGACCTCTATGTCTTTGGACTGTGGGAGGAAACATGGCAACCCAAATGAGGATTTGAACCCAAGACCTCAGTGCTGAGAGACGAACATGTTAACCACCAAGATACCACGTCACCCAAGAAGATTAGGATTAATAATGCTGGAGTGTGTGTTTAAGGCGATTGTGATATTTAGTTGAACACAGTACAGATGAGAATGTTTCAGGCATCTTCAGTGGACGTCATTTCTGTGGGTTCTGATGCTTCTCTGCTTTGGCTGTCAGACAGAGTTAGTCGGCTCAGAGGTGTGAGACAATGACGAAGACTCTGCACTGCAGGAGCAAAACAAGAATAAAGTGGCAAAGCGTGCCAGATAACTAATAAATAAATAATAAAATAGTGTATAATGACCACTTTTAGACTGTTTAGTTCATTTTGATAAAGACTTTCAAGACTGATGAGTCAAATGTGCTGCAAATTCTACACAGTGAAGATATCAGATGACTGGATCTTATATTTAGTGTATTTACAACTTTTATTATAGTGTTACTGATGCTTACTGATGATGATGATGATGATGATGATGATGATGTGTGTGTGTGTGTGTGTGTGTGTGTGTGCGTGTGTGTGTGTGGGTGTGTGTGTGTTTGGTAGAACACTGTTAGATGACGGCAACCCCCTTTGATCTGCAACACACCCTGGATGATGTCATCGTCAGAGAGAGAGAGAGAGAGAAAGATAAAGAAAGAAGCGAAAGAACGGAGACAAAGACGAGCCATAAAAAAAGGAGTGAGCAAATGAGAAAAAGAAAAAATTTATATATAAACAGTGAGAGAGGGAGAGCTAGAGATGAGAGGGAGATAGACAAAGAAAGAATGATAAGACACATGAGAGTGACAGAGAGAAAGAAAGAAAGAAAGAAAGAAAGAGAAAGAAAAAGAAGGAATTGAGAAGAAGACTGAGGAATGAAGGAGACCGAAAAATAAGAAAGAAAGAAAGAAAGAAAGGAGAGAGAAACAAGGGCAGAGAAAAGAAAAGAGAAAAAGAGCTACAGTGAGAGAAAGAGTGAAAAGGGAGGAAGACAGAGAAAGAACTAATGAGAGAAGACAGATGAAAAAGAAAGAGGAGAGGGACAAAGAGTGAGCTATAAAAAGAAAGAATGGGAGAAGAGAGGGAGAGAGAAAGACAGTAAGAAAGAAGGGAGAGAGATAAGGAGAGAGAAATAAAGATGGTAACTAAGAGTAAAATATATAGTGACAGAGAGACAGTATGTGTGTGTGTGTGTGAGAGAGAGAGAGTGAGAGAGAGAGAGAGAGAGAGGGTGGAGTGTGTGTGTGTGTGTGTGAGAGAGAGAGAGAGAGAGAGAGACTGTGTGTGTGTGTGTGTGTGTGTGTGTGTGTGCGTGTGTGTGTGTGTGTGTGAGAGAGAGAGAGAGAGAGAGAGAGAGAGAGAGAGAGAGAAAGGGAATTCAGAGAAAGGCTGGAATAAGTTCTCTTCAGAGTGATGTAACCACACTTGGGCTGTGTCCTATTGTCTCTGTTGGTGTCCTGCACTTATCTGTCCTGATGTTATTCCCGCTCTTACAGGAAAGACTCAGAGCTGATGCAACAGGACTATAAACTCTTAGTCACAATGTTAATGAACTGAATGTTGCCTGGAAATCAGAGCTGATCTGACCTACTGAGAGCACTGTTCCAGTGATCTCATCTATACTGCAGTCCACATTTTACCAAACCTGACTTCAGGACACTAAAGACCCCCCACAGGGACATACAGCCATACAGCCTTAGGACTATGGACATCAATTACTCCCAAATTGAAAAACCTATTTTACTGAGATTTGAGTACTGAGATATGAGTACTTACATTTCCAAAATCCTCATGTACTGTTTGTTTAGTAAAGCGGTCGAGTCGAGTCATGTGCCAACAGTGTAATAGCCGTGTTCTTTTCATTTTGGCACATGTTCTACATTTCAGTTTTTACACTAGTGATCGCTTTTCAATGTAGCATCATTTCTTCTACATACAGGAAGTACACTTTCCAAAGCATTAGTAAGTTTGTATCTCTTTTTTGCAGTGGTGGATGAACAACAGAGGGCGCTATTTCACCCTCCACCTTTTAATTTTTAAAATAACCATGTTTAAAATAGTCAATATCTACAAGTCTGTATGGAAACAAGCGCAATAACATGTAATATATCAAATATTTTGTGGGGAAATGAGCATCCTGGATCATTCTCTCTCTCTTTTTTTTCTGAGGCGACATAAATATCAGCCATTTAGAGAAGCAGCAGCCAATCACTGACCTGCTGACACAAGATGCAACATAAATTTTGCCAATCAGCATCCTCCAATTTTCATTTATACCCCCCCCCCCAGCAGAGTGGGTCAGTGGTTTTAGGAACGTCTGACGTTATTGATGTAATACATGTCTCTATAAATGCTAATATTTAGTCTTAATAGTGTTTTTGCTCATTTTATTGTATATGTTAGTGAAGCAGACTCAGCTGGTAATCTAATGATACATACTGTACTTTCTATCTTTACACATTTACATGTAGTGACAGTTTTCATTAACTATTAGTCTTTAATGTCAATTATACAGTGACTTTATCACAGAGCACTGATATCCTGCAGTTTGTGTTCAGTAATATTGAGATGGTTGTGGAAACTGACTGAATATGACTCAAACAGCCTTACCTACAATATTTTTCACCAGCCAACACTGATTTATTATATATATGAATAAATATTTATTTCTGTTTCTGGTGTCAGCTGATTTGTACTGATTTAAGTATATGCTGAT